>JABUQX010047468.1:5000-22442 GCA_015478945.1 Trachelipus rathkii | reverse complement strand
GAAGAAGAGAAGTGAGAGAGCAGAGAGGGAGAGAGACGAGAGGAGAGAGGAGAGAGAGATGAAGAAGAGAGAGAAGAGAGAGAAGAAGAGAAGAGAGAGAGAGAGAAGAGAGAGACAGAGAGAGAGAGAAGAGAAGAGAAGAGAGAGCGAGAGACAGAAGAGAGAGATGAAGATGAAGAGAGACGAGTAGAGAGAGAGAAGAGAGAGAGAGAGAGGATGATGAGAGAGAGAGAGAGAGAGAGAGAGAGTGAGAGAGACGAGAGAGAGAGAGAGAGAGGACCCAAGGACAGGAGAATGAGAGAGAGACAGAGAGGAGAGCATTAGAGAGAGAGAGAGAGACGAGAGAGAGAGAGAAGAGAAGAGAGAGAGAGAGAGCAGAGAGAGAGGAAGAGAGAGAAGAGAGGAGAGAGAGAGGAGAGAAGGAGAGAGAAGAGAAGAGAAGAGAGGAGAGAGAGAGAGGGAGATGAGCCAGAGAGAGAGAGAGAGAAGAGAGAAGAGAGAGAGAGAGAGAGGAGTAGAGTGAGAGAGAGAGAGAGAAGAGAGAAGAGAGAAAGAGAGATTGAGAAGGAGAAAGAGAGAGACAGAAATGAGAGAGAGAGAGATGAGCAGAGAAAAAGAGGAGACAAGATCGCGAGATGGTGGAGCTAGGCGAGCAGAAAGGATGAAAGAGCAGAGAGAGAGAGGAATTTAATTGAATTTTGTTTCTTAAATATCTCGATAAGCCTTAGAAAGCCACATTTGATGGTCCAGAAGGGTTTGAACTATGATGAAATATGCTTTCATAAAAATAAATAGATTAAAAAAAAGTAATTAACTTTTCAAATTGAATTCTCTATTTCTTTGATTATGAAAAGTGTAATGAAACAGAAGAGAGTTATAGTATTTAAAAGAAACGGTTGAGTAATATCCCAAAATTGCGGTCCTTGTAACTTTGAAACTCGTCAGAAATTTTTAATTGCACTAGTAATAAAATAATAATTTTTGAAAATAATATTTCATAAAAGAATCGTTCTAATTCAAAAGAAACACAAATAAAACAATCTTTTAATTCTCTATTCTTACCAGACTTTTTTCTAATCCAGAAATTTGTTCAATATGTTGATCAGTCTCCAAATGTTCTTCCTTAATACTTGATGACTCATTTTTTCATTTCAATCCCATCTTGACAGTATATGTCTGACCATCGTAAATTATTTCTTTCTTGGAAACAGATAAATTTGTAAATGATTAAGTTTTATTGTAACAACACACCAACAACAAATTTATAATAATAATAATAATAATAATTGTAATAATAATAATAATAATAATAATAATAATAATAATAATAAAATAATTCTAATAATAATAAATAAAATAAAAATAACAAGAGAAAAAAAAAAATAATAATCATAATCATAATGAATAATAATAAAGAATAATAATAAGAAAAATAATAATAAATAATAATATAATTAATAATAATAATAATAATAATAATAATAAATAGATAATAATAATTAATTAATAATAATAGATAAATCCTTACTGGAACTTCTACCAACCATGTAATATTTGTACAAAACTCAAACTCTGCCATGTTTCTGACATCTCTGAACTTTCTATTCTAAGGTTTCATCCTTAATTTCCATCTTACTCTTAATATTATAATAATCAAATTCAAAAATGGCTTGTTAAAATATCTCAATGGCACAAAACCTTTCCTGTTTGATAAAACAATGAAAAATGTTATATTAATCTTTATTGAAAAGTCCTTAATTTTTTCTAAATGAAATGAAGATAAAATATATATATATAAGTATATATAATATATATATATAATAAACTAGTATATATATAATATTATATATAGAGTATATATATATAATTATATATATATATAGTATATATTATATCTATATATATAATATATATAAGTATATAATATATATATATATAATATATAGTATAATAATATATTATTTTTTGTTTTACATGTTTAAGCACCACCACTCACGGGCAAAGCCCCTCAACTAATTCTATACGGAGCTCGAGTGGCTGGCTGCTCAAGCTCTCACACCGACATCGAAGCTCACGAACGAGCCAAGAAGAGAGTGAACGCATCACACTCAGACGTCCCGACCATTGACGAACCTGGTGCTTTCGACTTTAGGTTTGGCGAAAAAGTGCTTCTAAACAAGCTAAGCTTACAGACGCCCATTCTTGTGCTTGATCCATTCCTTCATGACCTATCTAACTTCAATATATTATACTATATATATAGTATTACTGATTATATATATATAATATATATAATAATAATAGATATATAAATTATATATAATATATATGCAATACTATTCCTTCCTTATTCAACTTATTCAAGCCACCTACCAAAACCACAACACATAAACAACCTACAACATATTAACGTTAGCTCCTCTCCAACGAACGATGCGCCACATGAAATTCTTCTTCACTCAACATACATCAACCAAATTCAAAACTTGGATAAATGACAACAGAATGTCTGCATCACCTAACAATTCTCTTATCACACTAATCACAACAAACCGCCACTGGCACTAACTCACCCCAAATCTTCTTAAACACAAATATCCCAATAGACAAAACACCCAAAATTCTTGGGTAACACTGGACACACACTTAAACTTACAAAAACACTGAAACATAACAACATCAGCAAAATAGGAAACTAAAACATTACTAAGAAACCATAGCCTATCACGGACATTAATACAATAAACAAATTTCATCATCATATACAAAACATATCCGTTTCCAAACACTAAAACTCTACATTCCCTATATGGCACCCATTATTAACAAAGGGAAACATTAGAAAACTTCAAACCACCCAAAGCAAGCGCACTGAAAATTATATACAGGTTGCACAACCTACAACTCCACAGACAACACTTACCAAGAAAGATATCGCCTTATTATAAGTTATTCATCCTAGTAGATAAACATTTAGAAATGGATAGGCACACAGTTGCTGACGTAAAAAACACAAACACCTCTATACACCCATGACCATTGCACTTTCTCCAAAACCCACAACGCACAGGTCCAGAAACAACCTCCATCTTCCCCAGCCACTTAGATATACAAACAAACTCTAAATTACATCCGCCCCTCACAGGTTCTAACAGGCCTTTCTTGACAAATTCACCCACACCCTTACACCATTGCCACCTCTTCAACTCTGTAATAAAAATTGGTGCATGGAATTGTTCGTTTTGGTGCCGTTGATCTCAAGGTGCAAATATTAGACTTACTGAGTTGTAGGTTTTTGACTTTATAGGGGCGCGTGAATTTTAGTGGTCGGCTTCACCCTATTCAACAAAACACTCCGGCATATCCCAAACATTAATAGTAAAAGGATAGTATTATATGATCATCTCGAATCTGATAAGAGAACCACGAATTTAATCAGTAACACCTTGTTTAAAAAAAATATTCTGACACAAAAAAATTTTTACACAATTTTAAAGTTTTTATCCCCCATTCCCTCCACCCAGGACATTGAAACGCCAAAAAAAATTCTATTTCATTTTTGAGAACTCAAACTAATTAGGCATCAAATAATAATCAATAAAAAAAACAATGGATATCAGCCATTAACAGTACATAATTTTTTTTAAAAAATGAGGTAAATAGGACCCTACAAGTTACAATAGAGGAAAAATTACCATGTGAAAACTTCATGATAATTAAATGCGCTAAGTTTAATTAATATAATAATATAAATATAGATATATAGTTTTATATAATATTTAATAAATATATATATATATATATTATATATATTATATAGTACTATATAATATATATATAGTATATATATATCAATATATCATTTATAATTATATATTATTATATACTATATAACGGGTACTATATATACGGCATTTGAAAAGGATAATACGTATTACTATATATATATAATATATATACGATATATATATTATTTATATACTATATATATATTAATTAATATATAATAAATAATTATATATATATATATATATACACTGATATATATATAATAATATTATATATATTATAATATACTTATATATATATATATATATATATATATAATATACTATATATATATTAATATAACGTATAATATATATATAACTATATATATTATATATATTATATATATATTATATATATATATATATATACTATTATACTATATATATATATATATATAATATATATTATACTATAATATATTTAAATTTGTTTCAGATTATAGGTGTTTATTTTTTTAAATAATATGTAATAGCGTTCTATAACTAATAATTTTCAAAATGGTACGTCATAATTGTTTTACCTGTAAAAATCATGAAAAAAAATTTTTTAAATCAGTGAGAAGGATCAGCAATCAATTTTTCATTGCCTGCAACAATACATTGCCAGAAGATACTTTGCTGTGTGATAACTGCAGGAAGAAAATTTCTAAAAATCTTGACATACAATTCAGATGAATCATGTAGTTCCATGAAAGCTCACTCTTCTACAGAAAGCTCATCTTAAATTGCTGAAGCTTCCTCTTATAGTGATGAAAATCCAGATATTAACAAAATTTTAAAGGAACTAGATGTTACTCCAATAAAGAAGTGTAAGTACCTATTTCAGCTACATACTACATATATGTAGTAAAACGAAACATGATAATTATATACTAACGCATTGACTCTTAATAATGTATAACAAGACTTAAATATTAAAAAGAAACAATATCCAAATAAATATCTATATTTTTAGGTGGATTGCATTCAAGCACAAAAGTGAAAATAGGATTGCAAACTATTGAAAAAGTAACAAAAACTATGAAAAGAAAATTAGAAAATGACCTAGAAGAGGAAATACCAAGTCCATCAAAGGAAATGGAATCTGATTCAGAATTTAACAGGTAAGTTAATAGATAATTATGTTTTTAACATTAATTACTACAAATGATAGTGTGATCTAAATGTGATATTATTTTAACATATTTATAACTTGCTTAAATATCTAAAGTTTGTTATATATAGCTCTGATATCTTACATTTCCAGAACTAAAGTAAATTTCAATGTATGTTCTATCTTGCAAGTTACAATTTAATTGAAAAAAATTTTATCAACATAATATTATGAAAAATAGAAGATAAAATAATCTAAAACGACCTGCATTTTAAAATGGATGCTTGTCATCATATTAATTTTCAGTCCTGTTGTACAATGTATTGCAATAAATTTCTTAATTCATTTTATATATTTTATAATTTTTTTTTTAATTGGGTACTCAATCATTGACTATATATACTTTTACAGATTTGATAAACTAATGATGGAACTAATAAATGCTTTCAATGAAACTGATTCATACAGGGCTTGTAGCGAGTTTCTTATTAAAAAAAGTGAAAAAAGTGAATAAAATTTTGAAAAAAAGTGAAAAAAAAAATGACTGAAATGCTGAAAAAAGTGAAAAAAAAACATGACGGAAATGAAACTCGCAGAACATCATTACAACACTAAATTTGAAAAAAACTTTACAATTTCAAAATTGTTCGTAATTGTATATAACTTATTTACTATAACAACATGCTATTTACTTAATATTTTTAGATGCTTAGAACTATGAAGTAGGTTTTAAATATAAATAACTGAAGATGAAGGTAATTTGAAATGTTAGTTTTAAAAAGTCATAATGTAAAGAAAATGGAAAAATACTCGAAAAAGATACACTTACTGTATTTGGTTACATAAGAAACAAGCTAATATTATAAAAATTAAGTTGTACAAAAACTTTTGAAAAAGCGAAAATGAAGAATCTGTTTTGTCTTTTTCAACAGCAACCTGAAATTTATCCACACTACGTCTTTTCAGATGCCTCTTTCTGAACATTATTGACACCTTCCAGCATCGCTTTGGGACAAGCGTTGCTTCACTACATCATTTTTCTTTAAAGCTCTCTTCAATCTTTCATTAGCTTCCAATAAGTTTGCCTCAACTTCCGTTTTCTTCTGCTTCATACCATATCGATTCTTCACGTTTTGCATTTTTCTTCACCAGAATTTTTTTTCCTCTTGCCCGCCTTTGCGGTAGCCCTCTTCAGCGATGGTTTTGGCCGGGTCAGCCTTTGCAGCTTCATCTTCGAGTCTCCTTTTTTTTTTCTCTCGCCTCCTAATCCAAATAAGCAATGTATTGTTTATATGCTAAACTCCCATGTGAAAGGAGTCTCTGAGTTAGAGAAATAAGGTAAAGTTTGTTATCATACATTTTAAGAGCACTTTAAAATATTAAAGCATTTAAAGTTCTCTCTGACATAGATATGACCTGGTATACTTGTAAGAGTTCTTCCTGAGTGGCAAAGATTGTTAGACATCTCCCATTACCATGTGATCAGCAGGCATGAAGCTCTTACTGACCTCTTTCAACTGGTTGAGAAAATCTTTGAAGTGTTTTACTGATGATCGGTTTATCTAAAAAACTGAGCCCCAATTACAGATCTATAGGATTTTTTTTCGGACTCTGGTTTAGCTTTTTCCAATTGTATTAGTTTCCACTCATCTAAGAGTACGGTATGTCTGTATGGATTTTCCCTGGCATGACCCTAGCAATCTCTACTATGTTTTGGCCGCCTTCTACCGAAGATCTCTCATAGGGAATAGACATGTAAATTTTTCACAGAGAGCTCGCACACAGATGATTTGTTCAACAACCATGCTATAATCAGAATTCCAACAAAATATGTTTTCTGCCTTGCAGACCAGAAAAACATTTTGTCCTTTTCCACAAAACAATTTTCCAAGTTTCTTAAAATAAACCTCATCAGAAAACGATTTCTTTCCAATGGCAAAGTAAACTGAATCATTTTTAAAAAAAAGCACATTTAAATCCTGATGGAAAAGAATTAATTACTTACAAATCCTTCCCAACAGTTTTATAACCAATGATGACAAAACAGAATGCAAGAGATGAATAATTAATGGTTCTTTTTGGAAGAAGCCTGTGACACTCGTAAAGATATGTGCGCTAGATATAACAAAGTTAAGCTCTGCTTTCATGGTAGTTATTTATAACAATCCTCACAATTTTCTGATATATCCAGTCTTTCATCAGGGCATTTGCAAGCTTACATCTTCCCCTCTTCAAAAATTTCATAATTCCAAAATAACTTGGAAAATTCTTTTAAAATTATTTTAAACAACCTGAAAATTAAAAATTTAAACACAGTAGTGACAGTTTTCCAATTCTTGAATTCTATAAACTGTTTTGTAGTTTAAAACCAATTCTTTAATCCGTAAGATGTATTGCAATAAATTTTTTAATTCCTTTTAGGCTATATATTTTATAAATTTGTTTTTTTAATTGGGTACTCAATCATTGATTATATATACTTTTACAGATTTGATAAACTAATGATGGAACTAATAAATGCTTTCAATGAAACTGATTCATATGAAAGAAAAATCAAAATTTTAATCATATCCCCATACAGTCATAGAAAAACTATGAATCTCTTTGGAGCTAATGACTACATGGTGAAAAAAGGCAGAGAAATGAAAAAGAAATTTGAATAATACCTGAAATACCCCATGTATCAAAAGGTAAAGGGATGTAAAAAACTATGTGCAAAATTTTTTCCAACAACATGAAATTAGCAGAATGTGCCCTGGAAAAAAAGATTGTCTTAGTATAAGAAATACTGACAGTGGAATGAAATAACCAATTCAAAAAAGACTAGTTTTGATGAACCTAAAAGAGGCATACACTCTTTACAAAAATGATACTTCTAGTCCAGTTATTGGATTCTCAACATCTGCAAGATTGAGACCAAAATTTTATGTACTGGCTGGTGCACCTGGTACATATATATACAGTTTGTGTATGTACCTACCATCAAAATGCAAAGTTTCAAGTATTTGTCCTTGGTTTGTGTGACTACAACTATAAAATTCTAAGGGAAAAAAGTGTGAGTAACTTAACAAACAGAAAGTGCATGCTCCATTTATGCAATTTATGTCTAAGAGAAACTGGTGTTAGAGAATTTCTTTCAAGCATTGAATCGCTTCAAGAAATGGAGAAGATAATTTACAAACAATGGGTTACAGTGGACAGGTGTTCTCTGAAAGAAGAATGTGAATCATCAGATAAATATATTTATTCTTTAACTAAAAAAATTGTTAACTTAACCAGGCACCACTACATAGCCAAAATACAATCATTTTTTAAAAGAATTAAAAGTTAATATTGCACATAATGAAGTTATTTTACTTTTAGATTTTGCTGAAAACTTTTCATTTACAATGCAAGATGAAATTCAAGGGTTTCACTGGGAAAATTCTCAATGTACTGTTCACCCTTTTGTGATGTATTATAAGAATGAACAAGAAGTAATTTCTAAAAGCTTTTGCTTCTTATCTCCTGATACTAAGCACAGCACATCAATACTATTGCTTTATAACATTTTTATCACTCTCAAATCCGCACATAAAAATCTTTACTTCCAAATTAGAAAGAATCAATTATCTTTAGTGTCTTGTGCTGGTACAGACAAATACAGGTAACTTTTTGGATATTTACTTTTCATGAGTATGATGTTAATGTTACGTGTGGTGAATGCAGATTTCTTTGATCACTTTCACCATGTGGTAAAGTGCGCTGTGATTAGATTGGAGGTGAGCTTGTAAAAAGAACACGTTGCAAAAAAAGCGTATCACTTCAACGTCCATTCATGTAGCAAATACAATAACCCCTCCGAAAAACCCACTGCTTATTTTGTAAAAGAAATTTTCAAGAAGTGAAATTTTTTTACAGTAAGAACGAAATTGAGAAGAATGAAAAGTTTTAGCTTCTAGATTCCAAAAATGCAGTTCCTTAAGTAGGAACACCAGAATGATTCACAGATTTTACCTTTGGACAATCGGAAAAATGAAAGTTTTTGCAAACCTCACTTACTGTCAGGTCACTTCCAGTCATCATGCCACTGTCCCTGTCATGCCACTGTCACATTTTTGAAAAAACCAAAATGTCGACATCACACCCTTTGTCAAAATTAATAACAAAACTATATATTTTTCTAAGGTTTTGAAAGACTATGATATCGAATTGATGATTTTTAAATTAAACTTTTTAATCCTCAGTGGAATTAGAATTTACTCTCATCCCCTAATTTCTGATATTATGTTACATTATGTTGAAGCAAAAGATGTATTTATAAAAATATTAGATAACACCTTCACTAATATCTAGAACTAATAGTAATTTCAATACCAATTTTCAAGAAAGATCTGAAGGCATGTTGTGATTCATTATTATTAGTTACAGTATAGCTCAGCTCATTAATAACTCAGTCTACTTATATATATGGAGTTTTATATATAAGCATATCGTAAAGACATGTCGTAAAAAAAACTGAGTGCTACTGAGAAGAAAGCCCCCACGTATTACCTACTTTTCTATGAAGTTATGTTTTTTCCTCATATATCTATTCTTGGTGTCTACCTGACCTAACCCTCATTACAAACTCTCGTTAAGTAGTTCTTGTAAGTCAGTTTTAAAACCTGTGCTACACTATCCTTCTGGCCTATTTAACTCCTTAGGCAATTAGAGAAAATCAATTATTTAAAAACTTAACTTCTACAAATTTTAATTTTAGATCTTTTTAAATTAATAAGGAAATTATAATCGCATTCTATACATACCCACTTATATAAGAATTGTTTAACATAATATATCATGATGATACCCATGTTTTTTTATATTTTGAATGATAGCTGCAATTGTTCAAAAAAATAAAAACATCCGGCGAAGCTTTCATATACTGGTAAAGTCTAATGAGGATTGCCGTTATTGTAGATGTAAATTTTTATCTAAAAGGAAATATTTTTTAAAACTAAGGCTACATTTAAAATTCGTCTTCTCTTTCTGATTCCAACGATATAAAACAATACTTTCAATTTTACTTCTATATGGAGATATAAGTGTTTTTCTTGGATATGGGGTGAAGCCTCCCCCAAAGAAATGCAACCCCCGAAACTCAAAGATACTGGTGTGCGAGAGAGTGCGTGAGAAATTTGATTTCCATGGAGTCATGCTCCCAAAAAGAACATATGTACCAAATTTTAATCAAAATCGGATGATTGAGTGCAAAAATTATCCTTAACTGTGGTGATTTGTCAGATAGAAATTGACTCAAAACCTCATTTTCTAACTACTGTAAACAGCGACCCTCACATTTTGAGACCAAAAATTTTGTAAATTATTCAGAAAGAATTTCTATGCTCAGAAAAATTAATGTTAATTTTAGATTTTTAATAAAAAATGTTAGTGGTAAGCTTTTGGCATAATTCCAGAAGCTGTCACACTAAAAACCTTCTTAAAAAACTTAGGCTTACTTAACTTTTCTGAACTTAGAAATTTTTCTTGAACACTAAAAAGGAAATAACTCTCCCAGCACTCTTGCCACTATCTACAGTAGTACCCACCTCTTATAAAAACAGATACACAAACCACACACACACATAACTGGAAAAATTATTAAGAAACACAGCCATTAAACAATATGCTACTAAACGAACATCCACCAGAAATTTGTTTATCTGCGGAATCGAGCCTCTCTTCCTGCTCAAACAGTCCAATCTATCTTGGCAACTAATGTCGTGGCCACCACCCAAACTTGCAATACTACAAATACAGGTTTAAACTTAATCCAGACCACTTTCGAAAGATATCGTGCAAAATGCAACCAGTTGACCCCTGAGACTTTGTCCACTATCCAGTTGTCCAGCTGATCTCCATCATCCCAGATCCAATCTGGACATTCACAAATTTAAGCGATCTGGAGGTGAGTCCCACTGCGTATCTGGAGTTGGCGCGTTATCTTTAGCGAGTCTATGGCCACTCGAAGGAGGATGGCAGAGGGAGAAAGTAAAAATACATAAAACTAAAGACTTATAGTACGCATATATTTACTAGTTAGTATATACTATTATAATCATATATGATATACCGGTATATAATAAGGAACTGTGAGTTATCTTATCGTCTAACTATTATCATGCTACAACACCAATATATATATATAATATATATAATATATATCTTATAATCTATATATATATATAATATATATATATATACGTATATATATAATAGATATATACTATATAATTTTATATATATATATATAGTATAATATATATATATTATATATATATATATTATATATATATATAATATTACTAATATAATATATACCAATATATATAATATATATATGCCAAACTGTTTACTTTCTGACCAGGACTCATTTTTGATAATGACTCAAGTCGCTGTGGTAACTCAATGTTCAATAGTTGAGTCAATCATTGATTTTTACTTTTCCTTTCTTTTATTAAATGAAAAAATATATGTTTATTAATTGTTTAAAAATTATTTCACCAGCAACTTCTTAGTATGGCACGGTGGGTGTACGGGACGGAGCCCCCAGAGATTACCTTTTGTGCCATTGGCATTTACTAATAATACTAAAAAACAATATTTTTTTATCACATCTAAATACAAGATCTTAACTCTTCAAGCAACCCTAGTCAATTGATTCCTTTTCAGAAAGTATAACCTTTGCATCCCCCTATTACCGTCATTATATATTACTAGCTACTAGCATATTATAACTATACTATATATATATATTATATATATATAATTATATATATAATATATATATATATATATAGTATATATATTATATATATAATATATATACTATACTTCGGATAGGTCCCAGTTCCCTTCCTATGAGAAGTAAGTGATCCTGAGATATTGTGCCACTATAGAAAGCTGAACCCATAGATCTGTCAGAATGAGTGTATCGAAGTTGTGTCTGATGTCTGCTTGGTCTAAGCAATTTAGTAAGGTGTGTCTTATGTCATCATTTGTCAGGGAGGGGCATCTTTGATAGCAAGGGGAGGGAGCAATATGAAATCTAAATTTATTATTCTGAAGGGAGGAATGAAGTCCAGAGGGGAGACAGGGCAGCATTTTTCTGGTTTCACCATCCAAAGTTTGCTCTATGGGAGATATTTTGGGTGGACACACTTGAAATATGCTAACAGTGTGGATGTGTTTAATGATGAGAGTGTCTGGGGAGGGAGAGAGAGGAAGTATGCTGTATATGTTAGAATTGTATATAGCTAGTGTGGTTTTTTTCCCTTCTTGGTGTTTGGTATAGGTGGTAGTCTATTGAGAGTGATTTGCTGTAAAATTGGCAGCCTATCATATTAATATTGACCCCTATAGGAAGAAATTTTGTTTCAGTTTGTAGGTGGTGGATGGGTGTGGAAGAAAGGCAGAATGTTATTATTCTGAGAGCTTTGTCCTGATCAACCTCTAGTTTTGGGATGTTGGACTGTGATATTATGGATGCCCTGCTCTATATTAATGTTAGAGAGTGGATATAAAGAATTAAAAATAAAAAGTAAGACATGATAAAGTTCTTCATTTTACTAATAGAGTTCATGGTTGGTTAGTGTTGGGATTATAGACAACCAAAGCAGTTAGAAAAAAATGGGAGTTGCTGGAGGTTATAGTTATTCCTTATGTAGCCTACTTGTGGACAACTTTTTCCTCATTTTAAATTGCATATTATGTTTGGGGTGGAATGGGACATTCTTCTTCTTCATTAAGCTCATGTAATTTTGTACTCATATTCTTTAATAATATTCTAACAAGAAATTTAAAAATTAAAATTTAAAAATATATAAAAATTTTATTTCATAATATTTCATCTTAACATGATATTTTTCAACTCTTTTCCAACTTTATAATATATTTTTTTTGGGGCATACATTATCGTGTTTACAAACAAAGGGAGCTCAGTTCATTTATTAAGATTTAAGCAAAACCATAGTAGACCATGGAAAGGAGGGAGACAGGGGACTAAAACAGAAAGGGTACAAGTCATAGAATTGTAAGATTTTGTTTAATACTCGTGTATTTTCTGTAACACAGATATATAAAAAGAATGTAACTTGAGGTAACAAGTGCTTTCACAACCCCTGTAGACCAGCTACTTCTGTAACACAAAATTATTTATGTAAGTTGTGTAACAGATGAGGCAATAAAATAGAAATTTGTAATAATATTTTAACAATTATAAAACTCTGGGTAGAACTAGCTCTTACAAGAGCATGAAATATATATATATATATATATATATATATATATATATATATATATATATATATATATATATATATATTTATATATATATATATATATATATATATATATATATATATATATATATATATATATATATATATATATATATATATATATATATATATATATATATATATATATATTAAAAAAAAAAAAAAAAAAACGTCCTCCCCCAGGAAGGTCTCACGACCTGTCAGTGGGACCCATCAAGAAAGGTCCTTGGGTATCACGGGCCTAACGACTAAATCC
Source organism: Trachelipus rathkii (assembly GCA_015478945.1). NCBI lineage: Eukaryota > Metazoa > Arthropoda > Malacostraca > Isopoda > Trachelipodidae > Trachelipus > Trachelipus rathkii. The sequence goes on along the minus strand of JABUQX010047468.1, from coordinate 8,963 downwards.
GCTGGCTGGCCAGGCCTATCGCGGATGCCGGGAAGTTTCCCCACTAGTAGCAAAGCACGCTACCAATGTACTCATTAACGTCTGAGTGAGACGAAGCTAGAGTTAATAGAGAATAGCTCACATTCTCTCGCTCCACCCAGTCTCGAACCTGGGCCCTCTCTCGCTATCATCAATTACCCCACCGGGAAATATATATATATATATATATATATATATATATATATATATATATATATATATATATATATATATATAAAAATATATATAAATATATATATATTGTATATATATATATATATATATATATATATATATATATATATATATATATATATATATATATATATATATATATATATATATATATATATATATATATATACTCACACAGTCAATATGCAACGATTCTACACAAGTGACTCTCGACCTGTATCGCAAAATTTTTTACTGATCACAATCTTAATATTTGCCATAGGATATATATATATATATATATATATATATATATATATATATATATATATATATATATATATATATATATATATATATATATATATATATATATATATATATATATATATATATGTAAAAGTTACTTAACGCCCACACGGAACGGGAGCTCAGATCAAAAAAAAAATTTCACAGGTAGCCTCTATGATACATGTTTTAGGGTTGAAATGAAATTTTTTTTTTCCTGACCTGACCTAACCTAACCTAACCTAATTTCGCCCCTAGAACAGGTTAAAAAAAAAAAAAAAAAAATTCATTTCGACCCTAGAACATTTATTTATGTATCATAGATGCTATCTGTGAAATTTTTTTTTTGATCCGAGCTCCTGTCCGTGTGGGCGTTAAGTAACTTTGTCCATATATATATATATATATATATATATATATATATCCTGCTCTATATATATATATATATATATATATATATATATATATATATATATATATATATATATATATATATATATATATATATATATATATATATATATAAAGTGATAGCAGGGATCTCTCTCTCTCTCTCTCTCTCTCTCTCTCTCTCTCTCTCTCTCTCTCTCTCTCTCTCTTGTATTACTTGTTGGGGTTAAGGGTTAGATGGGGACCATTCAGGTCCCCCTTAACCCTGGTCCTCTTGACTTCAAAGGATCCATGGCAAGCAAAAAAGCGAACCAGGTCCAAACACAGTATCCACAAGAAGAATGTACCTACCCTACCCTCTGGCCAAAACCAGATAAAGTTCCCACAAGACGCCCCGATGAGGCAGTCTATTTCAAAGTATCTAACAACTATTAATACCTATCCCAGACTCTCTCTCTCTCTCTCGTTTTGACTATTTTATTTATACATTGGCATGGTATAGCCTTAACATCGGCACCACTTAACAAATATTTTTTGTTTATAACTTTGAATTTAAATGTTAAAATTAATAAAACAGAAAAGTAAAATGTAAGGAAATGATAGGCTATAGGAAATAATGCACATATGATAACTTCAAGAATTTGCAATCTTAGGCTTTTACACGAATTGATGTAAGTAAACAACTATAAATTATTTTACAAAAAATTTAATTTATTGTAAATTATTATATTTTAAAGATATTCTTAGTATTATTTTATTAATTACATTATCAAAACTCTAATAATTATCGAAAAAACTACAATAGCTCCTCACTCATCAAAATGTAAACAAAGAATATATCGATCATTAATCGCATTATCTTCAACTTGAAAATATCGATTCAATTGCTAATGTAAACAGTAATCGATGGTTACAATATCGATTTTATTATAGAAAAAAAATAGGAAACAGTAATCGATGGTTACAATATCGATTTTATTGCAGAAAAAGATATTATCGATACCTACTCGTTCCCCAGAGCCAGGAAGAAGCCAACGAAAAATAAAATGGAAAGTGTAAAAATAAATTTTTCACACAAAAAAAGTGTGAAAACCGTCTTAATATCATAAATCAGGACATACCTTTTTTTCGAAGGAATATAATACAAAACATTAAGATATTCAAGAAAAAAGACAAATTGATTTATCGGGACAGTGAAAATGTCCCGACAAATCACCTGCTGTCCCGGTCACGCAGGTGTGTATCGCTATGACTGTCCCGATAACGTAAGTAAGCCACACACACACACACACACACACACACACACACACACACACACACACACACACACACACACACACACACACACACACACACACACACACACACACACACACACAGGCCAGGGGCGATTCCTGCCTCATGTTTGGACGCATGCAATGCTGGAAACTTAAAAGCTATAGAAAATGCTTATCCTTTAAAATTATATATATATATATATATATATATATATATATATATATATATATATATATATATATATATATATATATATATATATATATATATATATATATATATATATATATATATATATATATATATATATATATATATATAGGCCAAACTAAAGAAAGTACCCGCATGATATCTCTAAAACTAAGTTAGGTACAAGAAAACTAATAACATATATGGAATCCGCGTATGAAATTTGTATGGAAAATGAATTTTTTTTATTATTTATTTTTTTTTTAATATCTTATCTTCAAAACTATGATAGGTACAAGAAAACTAATAACATATATGGAATCAGAGTATGAAATTTGTAATAAAAAAAAAAAAGGATTTTTTTTATTTGCTAATAACATATTTGGAATCAGCGTATGATTTTTTAGGGGGCTCGATCCGACGGTGGGACAGAGGGGGGACGAAGTCCCCTTCGTCGTCCCCCAGGAGGCCGAGAGACCCCGACTCTTTGCATCTTTGCGGTTTACCCTAGTTTTCTTTAGTTAAAAAAATCCTTTTTCATAAATATTTCATACGCTTAATCCATATATATTTATTAGTTTTCTTGTACTTATCGTAGTTTTGGAGAAATTAAAAAAAAAAAATCATTTTCCATACAAATTTCTTATGCTGATTCCATATATGTTATTAGTTTTCTTGTACCTATCTTAATTTTAGAGATATCATGCGGGTACTTTCTTTAGTTTCACCATATATATATATATATATATATATATATATATATATATATATATATATATATATATATATATATATATATATATATATATATATATATATATATATATATATATATATATATATATATATATATATATATATATATATATATAATAATAATAATAATAATAATAATAATAATAATAATAATAATAATAATAATAATAATAATAATAATAATAATAATAATAATAATAATAATAATAATAATAATAATAATAATAATAATATAATAATAATAATAATAATAATAATAATAATAATAATAATAATAATAATAAGGCTATTTTTAGGGACAAAACATAAAGGCCCTATGATGAAAAAAAAGGCAACTAAATTTAAAACTTATTCACTTTTGTTTTAAGATCTAAATTACATATTAATTTTCTCCCTTTAATAGAAGCGAAGTAAAAAAGGCATAATGATGAAAAAAAGTAAGTAAATTAGCCCGTATTTAGTCGTGCGGTAAGGCGTATTTTTGAGTAACATTTGTTTTCTCATATTGAATGCAATTGATCTCTGTCATTGTATTGCATATTCGACCATATTTACTAATAGAATAAGGGCTATAAGCGGATTTTTTTTTCGTGCTCTGCATGCGGTCATCATATAAAATTTAAAATTATGTTATTTTCATCAGACCAAAGTATACATGCTGTAATTATTTGTTTACTTAACATAGGTACGCATTCATTGCATGCTTTGCATTCATGGAGAAAACGCCACTGAGACATATATATATATATATATATATATATATATATATATATATATATATATATATATATATATATATATATATATATTTATATATATATATATATATATATATATATATATATATATATATATATATATATATATATA
>JABUQX010047467.1:35000-37500 GCA_015478945.1 Trachelipus rathkii | reverse complement strand
TAAAATAAGAAATATTCGGCACACTCTGTTCTGATGAAGAATTTCTTTGCATGGTTCTAGGGCTAGCAAGCTAGCATCCTTCCCTTTTATTTAATTGGTTTGAAATAGCTCCAGAAGAAGCATTTTAAACTTGTCTAAAAAATGGTCATCTAGAGAATTCTAGGAGAAAGAGTCTAGAATAAAGCTGATGAAAAAGTGGTATTCTCTCTCTCTCTCTCTCTCTCTCTCTCTCTCTCTCTCTCTCTCTCTCTCTCTCTCCCTCTCTCTCTCTTCTCTCTCTCTCTCTCTCTCTCTCGCTACACTTAAAGGATGAAATCCTACCTGAAAGTGTAATACTCAAGGACAGACAATTTATTTTTATTTATGCTCGCCTAACACTAATAGCTCAAGGACTGACAATTTTTATTTTTATTTTTGCTCTCCTAACAGCAAAAGGACTGATTACTTCCTTTTGTTTATATTGTGTAGCTATGATGAATACTCATTAAAGCCAATCTGACACTTTTTACTCTCCTTAAAAATTGAGAAAGTGTATTTTGAATCGTTTTAGGATAAAAGCATATTTTTTTTGGAATGCATGTTGTGAGTGAGATGAAATTTTTAATAATCCAAATGTGATTGTATATATCAAATTTATATATAAAATTAGTAAAATATTTAAAAGACGTCGATGAAATTATATACTAAGGTCGGTAAGTTTGGATCTATGGCTCGTGAACTTGTTCTATAACTGGTTTGAAATATCATCTACAAATGGAATTGCAACTGCTCTATGTCTTTCCATTTTACATTCATTCTGACTCGAGGCATTCTCATACCTTCAGTAACAGAAAGCAGAAGTTCTGCTGCAACCTTCAAAATCCTTGCAAATCTTTCATCGATGTGTGCACGAAAATCTTATAAAACAAGCATCATATTTTCAATATGTTTAAGAGCTGCTGCTGTCACTAATGATGGAGACTGCAATGGAAATTGAAGAATGAAGTTGAAGTTGAAAATTGAAGTAATAATTAAAGTTCAAAAAAATTCGATGGTGATTAAAAATTTCATAAGATTTGAAGTATTTGAAGGAGGTTCAATATCTTTATCCATCTCAATTTCCTCTAAAGCTTTAACACTTGTTTTAAAACCTTCTCTAAATCATAACAATCCACCGTAACTTCCCACCCTCCTTGTTTCCCACAATATTGTTAGTTTTATCCATTTCGCCTTTGGGAAAATCTTTCTAATATTTTCTATTAAAATAGTTGACCCCTTGGTGACCTAAAATTATGCCCATTTGTGTTCAATATGCCAATAAAGTTTTTAAATCTATTGTACTTCACATGAATATGAACATCAATGAACTTACAATGACCCTGAACATTTTCGACAACATGAACATCTTTAAAACCTTTCTACATTTCTGCTGCAACATCATCATATCGTTATCCAATCTGAAAATCCGACTTTTACTTCAAACTTCGTAGTATTTCCTCCACTAGAGATTCTCCTTTCATGCATTCCAGAACCACTAAAACTAAGTAATTCTCACGGACCACATATATATTTTTCTTATTTATATTAATAATTACATACTCTTACTTTGCTTTGGAAATAATATTTGTTATTCTTATATTTTAAAATTAGAGTCTTAAGCCATTAAAATTTTTGATTGCTTAAATAATTTCAGGGCGGTTTAGACTCTCCTCAATCCTCCCACTGGCTAAGGTCTTATATATATATATATATATATATATATATATTATATATATATATATACATATTATATATATAATATAATATATATATATATAATATATATATAATATATATATATAAATATACGAGCGCAACCGACACATGTACCGTTCTTCATGCTTGAGTGAGAGAAATCCTAACCCTTGTATTATGTCATTTTCAACGTCACAGTAAAGTCCAGTTTCGGAATATTTTTTTTCTTCCCGTTTGTTTTAAATTGAATCGTGTCCCGGTTCTGTAATTCAATATTCATGTAATTATATATATATAATATATATATATATATAGATATATTATAGTATATATATATATATAATATATATATATATATATATATATATAATATATATTACATATATATATAAAATATATATATTATATATAGATATATATAATAATATAATATATATATATATATATATAATATATATATAATATATATATATATAATATATTATATATATATATATATATATATATATATATATATATAAATTATAATAAATGGACATGTATTGAGTAATATTATATATATATATATATATTAATATATATTAATAATAATAAATATAATAATATATAAATATAATATATATATATAATATATAATATATATATAATATATATATATATATTATATATATATAATAGTATATATATATTATATATATATATATTATATATGAGTGATATATATATATATATATTATATATATATATATATATATATGATATATATAATATATAAATATATTATAAT
>JABUQX010047467.1:10000-15000 GCA_015478945.1 Trachelipus rathkii | reverse complement strand
GGTCATAAAGATGTATCTGAAGAAGAAGAAGAAGAAGAAGAAAAAGATGAAGTGATAAAAAGGATAGAAAGAATGAAACCATAACCCATTTCAGTTAACTTTATACATAAGGGACAGAATTACCTCATCTATTTTATGGTCCAACTCCCTATTGTTATATATATATATATATATATATATATATATATATATATATATATATATATATATATATATATATATATATATATATATATATATATATATATATATATATATATATATACATATATATAGATGGGTGTATGTGTGTTTATGTGTGTGTGTGTGTGTGTGTGTGTGTGTGTGTGTGTGTGTGTAAGGGTGTGTGTGTGTGTGTGTGTGTGTGTAGAGAGTTGATTCCTTATCGTGAGTAGACCTTTTGTCCAGTCCAAATTATTACCTACATTCTTTTGGCAAAGATGATAAAATATGCGCTCAAACATTATTATAATCTCACAAACACGCACATAAACATTTGTACTTATATATATATATATATATATATATATATATATATATATATATATATATATATATATATATATATATATATATTTATATAATATGTAGTCTGGATATAAAAAAATATATAAATATATATATATATATATATATATTCATATATATATATATATATATATATATATATATATATATATATATATATATATATATATATATATATATATATATATATATATATATATATATATATATATATATATATATATATATATATATATATATATATATATATAGGCTATTTATAAGATGTTGACTCCAGGAACGAAAATCAATAAAAAATGTAACGTAATTTCAATGATTTGAGGTTAAATACATTAGTAAATACTGGATTTTCAAATGTAATTTAATTAATATTAACAAAAAATAAAAAGAAATTGATATATATTTTTTTGTGCTTCACACCTATAGTCTTATAAAAATGAGTAGCTTAGGCCGTGCTTAGGCTATTTATTTCAGTTTAAATTTGATGAATGTATACGTAAAGTTTGTAGAAACACCTTGACAATAATAAATTGATATTTGATATTTTTATATATTTTATGTTTTGATCCGGGGTGGGGCCTTCGGCCCCCCCTCTATATCATCCCCCCCGTCCCCCGCAGAGCGGGGTGCCCCGCTCGCAAGCTCGCGGGTCCGGGGGGGAGTTTTTTTTAAATAAAAATACCCATAAATTATAATAATAATCGAAAATCAAATAATAAAAATGAAAGAACTTAGAAAAAAAATTAAATTCCTATTAAATAATAATAATAATAATAATAATAATAATAATAATAATAATAATAATAATAATAATAATAATAATAATAATAATAATAATAATAATAATAATAATAATAATAATAATAATAATAAAAAATAATAATAATAATAGTAAAAAAAATCTTTGTTAATTTCTTAAAAAATAAAAATCGAAAATTTCCCCCGTATAAACGGAGTCAACATCTTATAAATGTCCATATATATATATATATATATATATATTGAAACACCAAATTATATTCTCATTATTCACTAGTTATATATATATATATATATATATACATATTATTAATTATTACATATTATTATTATTATTAGCATATATATATATATTATTATTATTATATATATACATATTATTATATCTTAGATCTGGAATTAAACTGTTAACCGTTTCTCCCAAAATCTCCACATGAATCCTTATAGATATTTGAAATACATTCCTTTATATATACTGAAAAAGATATTATATATATATATATATTAGTTATATATATATATATATATATATATATGTTATTATATATATATATATATATACATATTATTATTATTATTATATAAACATATATATATTTATTATTATTATACTAATCTTCATATATATATATATATATATATATATATATTATTATTATTATTATTATTATATATATATAGATATATATATATATATATATATATATATATATATATATATATATATATATATATATATATATATATATAGGTATATATATATATATATATATATATATATATATATATTTATATATATTTATATATATATATATATATATATATATATATATATATAGTTATATAAAAATATATATATATATATATAAATATATATATATATATATATATATATATATATATATATATATAGTTATCTTGGTTTACATTGTTTCCATTTACGCCAATCCAAAATAATGTCAGCAGAAATATCTAGCCATGAACTAGATAGAAAGAAAAAAAAAAAAAAAAAAAACACAAAAAAAATGCTTTTACAAAAAAAAAAAAAAAAAAAAAAAAATGTCTCTGTGCTGAAATTCACTGTTCCAAACTGTATACTTTTAAGATTGTTTGTGCGATAATTATTGTGAAGATTTTTTAACATTGGTTGCGATATTTAATTGATAAGCGTTGTAAAAGCAAAATTTTTACTGCAATATCTAGTATCTGTTTTATTTATTTATTAATTTTTAAGTGAAAGTTTCTGATATAATAGTCAAGCTAAAGAATCATTTCTTTCCTTTATCTAATGTGCTTCTCTCAAAAACGATGAAAAAAAAAAGAGAATAGTTTGAATAAAAATATAAAAATATAAATACAATAACAAAATATAAATATATAAATATAAATATAAATATAAAAAACTTGAGTAATGTCTGATAAGTAGAAAAGAATTATCTCCAGTGACTAAGATGCCAAAATTTTGGGCAGATTCATAACATTTTGGGGGAAAACATGAATTTTGGAGTGTTGGAATCCACCCTAATTCACTCATTATATAGTGAGTTTCATGTGCGAATATTTAGATTGCTCCTTGCGCCATACAAACTTGGAACTGAACTCATTACTGGTGTAAAACAAAGCTGCATATATATATATATAGTATATATATATATATATATATATAAGTCTATATATATTATTTGATATATACAGTATTATATTTATGTATGATATATAATAAAATATATTATATATATATATATATATATATATATTAATATATATATATATATAATATAAATAAATATATATAATATATAATATATATATATTATATATATTATAATTTCCGTTTATGCACTTTAAATCATCCACAAATGAGGAAAATTAATAGTATTCATATTTAATGCAAAACCATTTTTATCGTAATTTTAAAGAATTTTAAAGAATGTTTCGAATATTTAAGAAATAAAAATAAAGTTAAAACATAAAGCAAAACTTACATATTGAAATTCCAGTTGAGCTACAGTTTACATATAAAGATAAAATTACTAAATTGTCTTAATAGTACCTTTTGTCCTCTAAAAAATATAATATATTAACTATATTATATATATATATAATTATATATATATATATTATATAAATTATATATATAATATATATAATATATATATATATTATATTATTATATTATATAATATTATATATATATAATAATTATATATAAATATTTAATAAATATAATATTATAATTATAAACTGAGATCGATTTGTATTTCCAAACGCTAATTAAAAGATACTTTGTAAATATTATTGTTAAATAAAGTCAAATGTGTCTCGCCACAAGTAAATAGGAATAAAAAATATTTCTGTTATTTTCTTCCTGTTTTTTATTTTCTTTTTTAAACGACTATTTCAGTAACACTTTTAATCATAAATGTCCGCAAATATACGACATATATATATAAGTATATATAATATATATATATATATATATAATATATAATATATATAATATATATATACTATATATGTTATAATAAATATATATATATAATATATATAATTTATATAATATATATATATATAATATATATAAATAATATAAATATTATATATAATATTAATATAATATATATATATATAATTAATTATAATATATAAATATTAATGATATATATTAATTATATATATATATATATAGTAATATATATATATATATAATATAATAATATATAATATAATATATATATATATATATTATATAATAAATACATTATAATATATAATATATATATAATATATAATATAATACTAGTATAATATATATATATATAATATATAATAATAATATATTATATATTAATACTAATATATATAAAATTATATAATATATATATATTAATATATATATATATTATATATAAAATAATATATACTAATATAATATATAACTATATATATATATATAATTATAGTATATTATATAATAATAATATTATTATATAATATTATATAATATAATATTATATATAGTATATATTATAATATATATATATTATATATATAAATATATATATATAATATAAATATTATAATATAATATATATAAATATATAATATATATATATATTATATAATAATAATTATATATGTTTAATTATATATATCATATATATATATATATTATATAAAAAATAGATATACTATAATATAATTATATATATAATATAAATATATATAAGTATATATATATATATAGTATATACTATATATATATATATATATATTATATATATTTATAATAAATATATATATATATATATATATATATATAATATTATATATATATATATACTATATATATATATATATATATTATATAAAAATATATATATATAATATATATATATAATATTATATATATATAATATATATATTATATATAATTTATATAATAATATAATATATTATATTATATAATATATATATATATATATAATAGTATATATATATATATATATATATAGGAGTGTGTGTGTGTGTCCTTGTAAATTTCGCACTATATCTATTCGTTTTTCATGAATTATATATATATATATATATATATATTATATTAATTATAATATATATATTATATAATATATAAAATTAATATTATAATTAATATATATATGTATTGTGTGTGTGTTGTGTGTGTGTGTGTGTGTGTGTGTGTGTGTTGTGTG
>JABUQX010047467.1:0-2500 GCA_015478945.1 Trachelipus rathkii | reverse complement strand
TTTAAAAATTTTACAATCTCTGAAAAGTATTTCAAATTTTTGAACAGCAGAATAGTCAACATAGCTGACACACTTAATCGTTTACCAACATTTAATGATAGAATGTCAGTTTGTTTACACTTTATATGTGAGCCTTGGATCCTCATTTTGAAGATAAATAATCTGTTCGTTTTTTTTTAATGAATTTTTTTTTTATATTCTCAACCTCTAAATGAAATGCTGAAAAAACACAAATAAACATTTGGAAATTTTTTCAAATTTTTTGACGGCAAAAAAAAACTTATTCTCATATATAGCTATATATATATATACTATAAATATATAATTATATATATATATAATATATATATATATTATATATATATATATATATATATATATATAATATATATATTAATATATATATAATATATTATTATAATATATATAAATATATATATATAATATATAATATATAAATATATAGTATAATATATATAGGTTCCCAGCAACCTCTATTGAACTTAAATAAGTCAGTTCAAGCAGTGATGTCGAAGCAGGTGACTTGAAAACTGTTTCGAGATGTCTTCTTTTTGTTGAGAGGCGGATTCGGACTAGTAGTAAGCCTCCTGTACATTGTCTAACGGCGACGATCTTGTCGATGGTTCGAGTCCTGCGCGAGTGAAATTTTTCAAGTCTTATTATTGCAAATTTCTCGAAAACGAGCATGTTGTGCTCATGTCGGCGATCCTTGACTTTGGTCGGCTGCCTCCTGTAACCCCATGAGCACCCCTGAAAAATGCCGTGTAACCCCAGGGTTCGAACCACCCTTCTGTGGATTTAAATATGTAGCGAGTTTCAAAGCAATGATATCGAAGCAAGGAGATTTGAAATCTTCTGAGATGCCTTCTTTTTTGGGGAGGCGCATTGGACTCGTGGTAGAGCCTCCTGTACATTGTCTACCGGCGACGCTGTTGGTCGATGGTTCGAGCCCTGGCGCGAGTGAATTTTTTCCGTCTTTATTATTTGCAAATTGCGCAACAAGCAGATTGTGGCGCATGTTGGCGTTCCTTGACTTTGGTTCGGTTGCTCCTGTAACACATGAACACCCCTGAAGAATGCCGTGTGCCCAGCAAGGTCCAACCATCCTTCATGGATTTTAAATAGTATTGAGTTCAAAGCAGTGATATCGAAGCAGGAGATCAGAAAACTGTTCTGATATGTTCTTTTTTGGGGAAGTGGATCGGACTAGTAGTAGAACCACCTCTACATTTGTCTACGGCGACGCATTTGTCGATGGTTCGAGTCCTAGCACTAGTGAAATTTTTTTCGTCTTATATTGCAAATCTTGTCGCAACAAGCCATCTGTTTTCGCATGTCGGCGTTTCCTTGAACTTTGGTCGGTTGCTTCCTGTAACCCAGGAGGCACCCCAGAAGAATGCCGTGTAGCCCCAGCAGAGATTCCAATCACCCTTCGGTGAATTTAAGTAAGTGGTCGAGTTTCAAAGCATGATATTGAAGCAAGAAGATTTGAAAACTTCCGAGATGTGTTCTTTTTCTAGGGAGGTGGATCGGACTAAGTGTAGAGCCTCCTGTTATTCATTGTCTAACGGCGATGCTGTTGTCGATAGTTCGAGTCCTGGGCGCGAGCGAATTTTTTTCGTCTTATTGCAAATTTTGTCGTAAAGAAGCATGTTGTGGCGCCTGTTTGGCGTCCTTGACCTTGGTTGGTTTGTCATGTTACCCATGAAGCACCCCTGAAAAATGCTGTGTAGCCCCAGAGAGGGGTTTTCAACCATCCTTCTGTGGATTTTAATAAGTATCGGAGTTTCACAAAGCAGTGAAAATCGACAGCAGGAAACTTAAAACTGTTACGCAAATACCTTTTTTTCTGGGGTGTCGGATCTGACTAATGGTTTAACCTCTTGTATCATTGTCTACAGCGACGCTGTTGTCGATGGTTTGAGTCCTGGCGCGAGTGAAATTTTTTCTTCGTCTTATTAATGTAAATTTATCCACCAAGCATCGTTGTTCCTTCGACGTGGCCGACTTAGGATGGTTGCCCTGTAACACGGGAGCAAACTAGCAGAATGCCCGTGTCAGCCCAGCAGGGTTCGCAAACCACCCTTCTGTGCGATTTTGAATAACATATCGAGTTCAAAGCCAGTGATATCGAAGCCAAGAAAATTTGAAAACTTTTCCGAGAGCTTCTTTTTCTGGGAAGGCTTGATATGGCAATGTGGTAGAAGCTGCTGTACATTGTCTAATCGGCGACGCTGTTTGTCGATGTTCGATCCTGGCGCGAGTGAAATTTTTCTTCGTCTTTTATGGAAATTTGTCCGCAATCACAGCATGTTGTGGTGCCCATCACGTGCGTTCCTTGCTTGGTCGGTTGCTCCTGTAAACCCAGGAGCACCCAGAGTGAATGCGTGTAGGCCCGGCAGGGGTTCAAACCACCATTCTAAATGGATTTAAAATATAGTATCGAGTTTCAAAGCAGTGATATAGAAGCAGGAAATTT
>JABUQX010047466.1:0-2500 GCA_015478945.1 Trachelipus rathkii | reverse complement strand
TAAAACCCATGAAATTTAAAACAATAAAAACATAAAAAAATAAAACGATGTAACAAAGATTTTAAAAAGAGAATTGAGATTAAAAATAAATAAACAATAAGCTTTCGACCCCTTCAAGGAATTGCAAAAATAAAAGAAAAATAAATTCTAATATAAATACTGGACAGCTTTAGTTGGTTCGACCAAACTCTTACTGTATTTTTCCAAGAAGCCCTTTATAACGTTTTTCCTCCATTAATAAATTATTTAACAGGTTATCAATTTTTATTTCTCCTGGATTTTTGTTGAAGTTATTGGTGTTTTTTATAATAAATGATTCAATGAATTTTTTTTTTTCAACATTGTTGCAAGATAAAATTATTTTAGCTGAATTCATATTGACCGCATGATTATGTTCATTCATATGTTGGTACAAATATCAGAGTTACGGTCTCCACACCTCAGGCTATATCCATTTTATATGTACGTCTTTTGAAATGATATGTACGTCTTTTGAAATCATCAGTTTCACCCAAATATTTTTCATCACAATTACTACAAGCTATTCCTAGGTTATTATCTTCATTATTTAATTGAAATTTTGATATAAATTTCCTCTTAAGAGTGTTTGGAACGGACTGAATTAATGATACTGAATTTAGTAAAATTTTCTTCAATTTTATTTCGATGTGAGAGGGAATAATTATTATTTCATCCTTTTAAAGTTTTTTTTGAATGAATGTAAAATTATAATGTAACAGTATAATGTAGAAGTATAATGTAAAAATATAATGTAAAAGTATAGTGTATAATATAAAAGTATAATGTAAAAGTATAATGTATAATGTAAAAGCATAATGTAAAAGTATAATGTAAAAGTATAATGTATAAGGTAAAAGTATAATGTAAAAGAATAATGTAAAAGTATAATGTATAATGTAAAAGTATAATGTAGGATGTAAAAGTATAATGTAAAAATATAATGTAAAGGCATAATGTAATAGTATAATGTATAATGTAAAAGTACAATGCAAAAGTATTATGCATAACGTAAAAGTATAATGTATAATGTAAAGGTATAATGTATAATATAAAAGTGTAATGTTAAAGTATAATGTATAATGTAAAAGAATAATGTAAAAGTATAATGTAAAAGTACAATGCAAAAGTATAATGTAAACGTATAATGTAAAAGTATAACGTAAAGGTATAATGTAAAAGAATAATGTTTAATGAAAAAGTATAATGTAAATTTATAATGTATAATGTAAAAGTATAATGTAAAATTATAATTTAAAAGTATAATGTAAAAGTATAATGTAAAAGTATAAAGCATAATGTAAAAATATAATGTAAAGTTATAATTTAAAAATGTAATGTAAAAGTATAATGTAAAAGTATAATGTATAATGTAAAAGTATTAAGCCTATGTAATAGGTATATTATATATACATATATACATATATACATTTTTAACGGACTAATGTGGAGCACAAAAATTTTCAATCTAGTTCTTTTTAAAAATTATTAATTTTAGATAAATATGCAAAGTGGTGTCTGTAACAGTTTAGAAAAGGAGCAAAAACAAAATTGCATCATCAGGTCTTTTAACAAAAATAAAAACGCAACATTTATAATTGCAAATAAAGAAGCTACGCTACAATTAATTTCTGGTCTACTTGTGAATGGGATGTTTTGACGCAGTTGGTCAATATGAAGACTATCTCCACATGGAGATTATTATTATTAATATTATTATTATCAATATTATTATTGTATGTAACAATAATAATATTAATGATAATGATAGTAATGATAAGGATAGTGATATTAATAATAGTAATGATGGTAATGATAATAATAATAATAATAATGATAATGATGATAGTAATGACAATGATAGTGATAGAGATAATGGTAATGTTGATAATAATAATAGTGATAATAATAATGGTAATGGTTATGATGGTGATAGTGGTAATAGTAATAATGATAATAGTAATAATAGTGATATTTATATTTGTATATATGTATATATTTTTAAAAAATTTTCTTATGTATTTTATATTTATTTATTTAAAAGCGCCCGATAGCTCAGTGTTAGAGCACTCGCCAAACAAAGCGAGGGTCCCAGGTTCGCAACTGGTCGGGTGGGAGAATGTGAGCTATTCTCTCTGCTGGTCCTTCCTGCTCGGACGTTAAATGAGCACACCTTCTGATTGAGGACCCTGCCCGTGAGTGACGGTGTTTATCTCTGTAAAAAAATTATATTGTAGCGTATTCAGCGTGTATAGTGAGAGTATGTTTATTTATATATATATATATATATATATATATATATATATATATATATATATATATATATATATATATATATATATATATATATATATGTTGTCTACACATATATATATATATATATATATATATATATATATATACTGAAAGGGATTTCAAAGATAGTTTCGATCTTATCCAATCAGATTGCTAAACTTCCTCTTGATACACCAGTTAATCTGAT
>JABUQX010047465.1:75000-78950 GCA_015478945.1 Trachelipus rathkii | reverse complement strand
ACTCGCCGGGACTCCCAGAGTAGATTTAAAAACAAGCCAAACTTCCGACTCGCCGACTCTCAAATGGAAAATTTTCATACACACTCTTATTATTATTTATTATATATGATTATTTATTATTATTATTATTATTATTATTATTATTTTAATTATATATATATTGTAATTATAGTTATGATTATTATTATTATTTATTATTATATTATTATATTATATTATTATTATTATTATTATTATTAAAATTAATTATTAAAATTATTAAATTATATTGTAAATTTTTTTTGTCAACAAGTTTACGTGTGTATCTAGGCCTACATCATAATATAAAGTGCATATTTGTTAAAAAGGTGTTAAATATTATTATTTATTTAGAAATTATTAAAATTTATTGTCCATAATCTTTTCTTTCAAATGTTTACTTTAGAGGAGAGTAAATTAAAAAAGTAGTAATAATAATAATAATAATAATAATAAAATAATATCATTCAGAATAATATGTCCCTTCTATGGCAAAAAGTAATAATAATAATATAATGATATAATACAATTCTCAATACTTAATAAATAATAATATTATATTATTATTATTATTATTATTATTATTATTTATTATTATATAATAATAATAATAATTATATTATTATTATTATTATTATTATTATTATTATTATATTATTAATTATTATTATTATAATAATAATAAAAAATAATAAAAGAACTAGCTATTTTAGAAACATTAATATCCTTGTTAAATAATAATAATAATAATAATAATAATAATAATAATAATAATAATAATAATAATAATAATAATAATAATAATAATAATAATAATAATAATAATAATATTATTATTATTATTATTATTATTATTATTATTATTATTATTATTATTATTATTATTAAAGGAAAGTTACTTTAAAGTAGAAACTACTAAAAAAAAATGTTCTTATAGTCTACCATACATAAAAACTAAAATAAAATATTATTAAAAACTAAAAAAAAATGGACATTTTTATATAAGTTTATATTGACCGGTTTTCCCCCGAAATTGAAAACACTTAATAACTTTAAAAATAAGCTTAATATCTCTATTTGCATCATTTAAGCCGAATTTTTATTTGGGCGGTAGGGGATGAACTACTGGTTTCTCAAGAAAAATATTAACGTATTCGGACTCAGGGAAAAAAAATACCATAGAAAATGTTAAAATATCGCTGGAAAAAGTTTTTCTTTTCTTTTAATATAAGGAAAAATTAAAAATAAACAACTTAAATTGGCTACAAACAAATGTCAAAATAAAAAAATGTACGTCTTTTATAATAAAAATTCAATTAAGTTTTTCCAAATTTTTGTGTGAAAAGTTTATACAAAATTGTTTTGGGAGTCGAAAGGAGTCGTTTTTTTTATCGACTCCCGACTTTTGGGAAACTACTCCCGACTCCAGACTCCTTACCCCCTAAAAAACGCTGCCTACCCTATGTATACTCCCCTGATATATATATATATATATATATATATATAGATATAATATATATATATATATATATAATAATATAATATATATATTATATATATATATATATATTTATTATATATTAATATATATATATATATATATATATTATATAATATATATAATATATATGAGACGACTAGTAACCTTTTACTATTCTCTCTCTCTCTCTCTTCTCTCTCTCTCTCTCTCTCCTCTCTCTCTCTCTCTCTCTCTCTCTCTCTCTCTCTCTCTCTCTCTCTCTCTCTCTCCCCAATATATTATATATAATATATATATATATTATATATATATATTTTCTATATCTTATTTATATATATATATATATATTATAATATATATATATATGTGCCTGTGGTGAATGGGTGTGTATTGCGTGTGTGCGAGGCTCACTGATAAGCCACAGACTGAAATTTCTACTCGATTCCCTTTTTTAATATTAGCGATTGGTGGCAACTTTATTTCTCTGAGTCAAAATATAGTTCCTTTTCCTATATGGAAAGGCAACTTCATTATTTGCCGACCGACTCAATTAGCTCTTATTAATAATATAAGAATAATAATTAACTAATTAGCAAGAATTAATAATAATATTATTAATATATATGATCATCTCATATACCGACTTATTTAATTCATAGTTTCATACAGAATCATTGACTCATTCTTTCAACGAGAGTCTGCCATACTCGTTGAGTCAGACTCCTTCTAGGCTAGTAGCTAATTTTCCTCGGCAGACCAGTAGTTTTATTTTCATGTTATTAATGAGAATGTTTCTGTGTGGAGTTGGAGTTAGTAAAAATAAGCTTTTCATATTATTTACTAAATATTAATTTATTACTGATTTTTTGCGCTTTTAATAAAATTGAGCTCTTAGTTTTATAAATACGGGGATATTGAATTTGTATTCGATTTAAATGTTTCATAAAAATTACTAAATTTTTTTTTATTGGTTGTTGTTATAGCCTATATATATATATAATATATAATAATATATATTATATATATATATATATATATTATAAATATATATATAATATATATAATATAATATATATATATATATATATATATATATATTAACCGTAAATATATAATATATATATATATATATATATATATATATATATATACTATATAATATATATATATATTAAATATATATATATAATTATATATATATATATATATATATAATATATTATATATATATATATATATATATAAATATATATATGAGTAATATATATAATATATATAATATAATAGTATATATATGGTCAGCGTTTGGATTGTCCGTCATATGTATCTTAAAAACTATTTAAATGCTACAGTAAAACGGAAAACATTGCTGGAATGCTTGTAAGAGAATGTGAAATATGTAAAAAATATATATACATAATATATATATATATAATATAATATTATATATATATATAATATATAATATATATATATATATATATATATTATATATATATATATATTATATATATATATATAATATTATATATATACGGTATATATATATATAATATATATATATATATATATATATATATATATATATATATAATATATATATATATATATTATATATATATATTAATATATAATATATATATATTATATATATATATATCTCAAAAACTACAATAGCTACAGTGCGAAAAGAAAAAGAAAATAAACATTTTGGAATCCTGCGTAAATTTCACAAGGGAAGAAAATGGAAAAAAAATTAAAAAAAATAAAAAAAAATTATTGTTAATTAATTATAGTAATATGATTAGAAGCCTTATTTAGAGGACCTTTTTATTGGTTTCTCGTTAAAATAAATAGACTTTCTATTAAATTTTGATTTTTTTTTTTACTAAAGAATACCCAAGTATACCGCCCCGATGGCAGGAGTCGGGGTCTCTCGGCCTTCCGGGGAACTACGGGGTAGGATTATTCCCCCCCTCCGGGGGGGGGTCCGGAACCCCCGCTCTTTGTTTTGGGTGTCGCGGGGTTCCTCCGCCCCTCCCTACGGGGTTATGGAAAACATCCCCCCCTATGTTCCCGTCGGCTCGAGCCCCCCTAGTTTGCCGTATAAAGCAAAATTTTAATAGAAAGTATTATTTTAACGAGTAACCAATAAAGGTCTCTAAATAGGCCTTCTAATCATATTACTATAATTATTATAAACAATAATTTTTTTTATTTTTTTATTTTTTTTTTACATTTTCCTATGTGAAATTTTAAAAAGGATTCCAAAAATGTATTCCTTTTCGCTGTAGCTATTGTAGTTTTTGAGATATATTTTTTTTTATTTTTTTTATTATTTTTTTTTTTTACATTTTCAGCACTAAATTGGACCAGCAATCCGCATGTATTCCGTATTACGATGTAGCATTAATAGTTTTTAAGATACATATGACGGACAATCCAAACGCTG
>JABUQX010047465.1:57500-65000 GCA_015478945.1 Trachelipus rathkii | reverse complement strand
CAGATTTACTTACACTCACGCAGATTTACTTACACTCACACAGATTTACTTACACTCACGCAGATTTACTTACACTCACACAGATTTACTTACACTCACACACAGATTTACTTACATTTACACTTACACACACACAGATTTACTTACACTCACACACACACACACACACACATTTACTTACACTCACACACAGCATTTTACATTACACACGCACACTCACTTACACATATAACGTTTAATTTATTAAAACATTTTATTGTTTTAATTAAACACGACATTATATTGACTCATCAATATAACTTATTATTTCCAAAGTTCTTTAAAACTTCTATAAAAATCCAATCATTTTCTATTGAACAAAAAAATTATTTAACTGTAATACTTTTTGTTTATAAATTTTATAACTATCAAGTTTTAAAATAACTTTTACTAAAATTTTATGAAATTTTATTAAAAACATATATTTTACGTACCTTAAAGCAATAAATCAGTAAATCAGTAAGGTCAGCCCCTAGCACCCCTCTACACCAAGCTACGCCACATTATGTTCTATTGACTTACTGCTTTACATCATCTTTAGACATGTAATAAGTATAAAAAAAAAAATAACAAAATAATTCTCTGCTAAACATAACATGTATTTTTTTAAAATCTTTCTAAGTTCTTATTTAAAAAAACAACAATTATTCACTTACATTAATTATTTCGCTCGATGTTAACTAAAAAAATTTCAAAGTTTTTAAATAATTCGGATTTTCTTTATTATTATTATGTTATTATCTATGTACATTGACAATCCATCACGAGAAACCACAACAACCCGCCTACAGATACGAAACTGACCTCTCTCTGTTAAATGTGTTGAAAAAACTACTTTAGGCCTAAAATTAGGATAATCCTTTTTGTATCCGGGGGCGATTTAGACCTAATTCCAGGTCAAAATATATAATCTCAAACTGACCTTTTTCTGTTAAATGTGGTGCAATAACTACGTTAGGCCTAAATTTAGGCTTAAATTTAGGATAAGCTTTTTTGTATCCCGGCTGATTTAAGCCTAATACCAGGTCAAAAGGTAATTCCAGAAAAGACAAGAATCGAGAATCAATGTTATTTTTATAAATATATTTATATTTCAAACTGAAACATGCTTGATCGGTAAGATCCTTTAAGCAGGTTAAGAAGGAAATGTTTACCGTTCCTTGTGAGTGGACGGGTATCCTTATTCTCTATATTGACCTCGTATGTGATTGGCGAGAATTTATTTTATCGCTTTTTTGGTTTTACGTATGTAAAAACATGTTTTTTCATATCCTGAACCTTACCTGTGATTGGATGAAAATTATATTTGAGGATGCGTGTTTTAGACCCAAACTCGTTTTAAAATCATACTCGTTTTAGCTGTTAAGCGGTGCAAAAAAGCTCTCTGGTTTGTAATAAAAGTGTTTTATTTTCACTAAGTGTATATTATGATTCACCTTAACAGATATACCTCAATACAAGACATTATCCAGTGGAAATCAAGATCCCCGGAAGTAGGGTTTCAAATTCTTATATAAAAAAAACCCGAGATTGAATTTTTCAGTGTGCTACCCAAATCACCCTGTATAATACCAAAGCGTATTTCGTGAGTCAGATGAATGTACTTTGTATATTGTAATCCACACTGAAGAGTGGCTTACAGAATACTTTAAACCAAGCGCAGCTTTAAACTGGACCGAAACAATTATTAGCCTGTGCGAAGAAACCAGCGATAAGCAACTTACTCTAGCATTTTATAAACATCAAAACATAATCAGTTTGGAAGTTAGATTATGGGAGAGAAATAATGAAACAGCAGTATTTGAACCTACATCATTTGGATTCTACATTTCAGGCCTAGCGCAGATGAAATATATGTTAGAGGTACGTAAGCGAATGTTAATACAGATGAAGAAGACATATGTGTTATCTAATTACGTAACCGTAATTCATTACATGTTATACCAAGAATACTACGCATTTAAGAAAACCCTGATTGATGATCCTACGCACATCATCGATCGCTTCCTAAGTTCTATAGACGTACAGAAATTCATTTATCTACTTAGAAAACAATGGCAGGAAAGTATTTATGCAGGTGATCCAGAATGTAAATATACTATGATATCTGAGCGGGAACTTTTTACATATGTGTTAACTGAAGGTATTACTGAGATACGAAACTATATCATCGATAATGATATAAATGATTGGCATATTTGCAAAGATTTAGAGAGTTTTAATATAAAATAGGCGTAAACATCATGTGTAAAATGTATGTGGAAGTGTTATATATAATAATATTCCTGTATTATATTTAATGTGAACCTTATATAAAATCATTGTAAATATATTTAACACTCTTGTATATATTTATTTTGGCCCTCTATATATATATATAATATATATAATATATATATGTATATATTATATTATATAAGTATATATATATATATATATAATTATAATATATATATATATAATATATTATTATATGATATATATATATATATATATATAAATATTAATATAATAATAAATTTATATATTATATATATATATATTTTTATCCTTATATATATATATATATATATATATATATAAATTACTGTAAGATAATGATTATTAAATTTCTAATTATATAGTAAAGTTTTTATTTTCCTTATTTTTACTTTCTTAAATAAATATTTACATGTATGTTAAGAGTTTAAATAAACGAGCCCCAGGTTCAGGATATGAAAAAAACATGTTTTTACATACGTAAAACCAAAAAAGCGATAAAATAATTCTCGACCAATCACATTCGAGGTCTATAGAGATAAAGATTACTCCGTCCACTCACAAAAAAAGGAAACATTTCCTTCTTACCTGCTTAAAAGGATCTTACCGATCCAGCATGTTTCAGTTTGAAATATATTTATAAAATAATAATAACATTGATTCTCGATTCTTGTCTATACTGGAATTACCTTTTGACCTGGTATTAGGCTTAAATCAGCCTGGGATACAAAAAGGCTTATCCTAAATTTAAGCCTAAATTTAGGCCTAACGTAGTTATTGCACCACATTTTACAGAAAAAGGTCAGTTTGAAATATATTTTGACCTGGAATAGGTCTAAAATTCGCCCGGGATACTAAAAGGATTATCCTAATTTTAGGCCTAAATAGTTAATTCAACACATTTTACAGAGAGAGGTCAGTTTCGTATCTGTAAGAGTGCGGGTTGTTGTGTTTTCTCGTGAAGGATTGTCAATGTACAGATAATAATAATAATAATAATAAAAGAAAAATGAAATTATTAAAAAAACTTTGTAATATATATAGTCAACACCGAGCGCACCATATAAGTGTAAGTGAATAATTGTTTAATTTTTTAAATAAGAACCTTAGAAGATTTTAATTTAAAATACATGTTATGTTAGCAGAGAAGAACTTATTTTGTTATTTTATACTTATTACATGTCTAAAGATGATGTAAAGCAGTAAGTCAATAGAACATTAACGGGGCATAGCTTGGTGTAGAGGGTGCTAGGGGCTGACCTTACTGATTTACTGATTTATTCCTTTAACGTACGTAAAATATATGTTTTTAATAAAAATTCATAAAAATTTTAGTAAAAGTTATTTTTAAACTTGATAGTTTTAAAATTTATAAACAAAAAGAATTAACAGTTAATAATAATTTCTTTGTTCAAAGATTCTTATTCATTTATTATAAAGAAGTTTTATCAAAGTTTGAAGTAATTTTAGTGCTCTGAGAATGAGTAATATAAATGTTCGTGTTTAATTAAAAACATAAAAATGTTTTAATAAATATATACGTTAATGTGTCAAGTAAATCGCGTGTGGTAAGTAAAATCTTGGTGTGAGTGTAAGTAAATTGTGTGTGTGTGTGTGTGTGTTGATGAGTGTTAAGTAAAGTTCTGTGGTGTGTGTGTGTGTAAGTGTAAATGTAAATGTAAGTTCTGTATGTGAGTGTAAGTAAATCTGTGTGAGTGTAAAGTAAATCTGCGTGAGTGTAAGTAAATAAATCCGTGTGAGTGTAAGTAAATCTCGTGAGTGTAAGTAAATCTGTGTGTGAGTGTTAGTAAATCTGTGAAATGTGTGAGTGTGGTGTGTGTGTGTGTGTGGTGTGTGTGTGTGTGTGGCTGTGTGTATAAGTTTAAATGTAAGTTGTCTATGGATTAAATGTAAGTGGCATAGTGAATGTGTGGTATAAGTGTTCATATGATGTGTTGTAACAAGTGTCATAGTAATGTGTGTTCTAAATAATAATAACAATAGGCATGAATAAATAACACTAAGTATAATATAAAATAGAAATAAAAATAATAAAAATAATAAAAATAATAAAAATAATAATAAAAAATAAATAAAAAGTATTAAAACAAAATAAAAAAACATAATTGTTAATAAATATATGAGTTAAAAACCAATAAAGCAGAAAGTTAAAACAGAAAAGCAAAACAGTAAAGCAGTAAAGCAGAAAGTTATTAAAGCAGTAAAGCAGAAAGTTAAAGCAGTAAAGCACATGAGTTAAAGAAGTAAAGCAGAAAGTTAAAGCAGTAAAGCAGTAAAACAAAAGCATACTAATCCCTTAGGTGTTAGGTAACACCTCTATTGATTGGACGGAGAGAATGGATAAGGTCATTCTGTTACTTTAAAAAGGTTTTAAGTAAAATTTCGTACAATTGTAGAAAAATCAAATGTTTATATATCAGACACTCATTGGATTTTTTCTTCTTACATACAATTTTTAAAAATTTATTAAAATTAAAGTATTAAGAAAGTATTAAGCTAAAAAGTTAATAAATATATCGTGTTAATAATAGGTCTGATAGATGGTTACAGTTTAGGTTCGCGAAAAAATGTCTTTATAAAAAAATGAGATAAGTATGATATGAATAACTCATAGTATATTTGAAAAAGAAATTCTTTGAAATGTTTAAAAGTATGAAATAAAAAATGAATGAACTCATAGGATATATATTTCATTTCGGGGCGGATTTTGCGCCTGGGGCGCACCGCGGCGGCGGGTACGCGGGATATGGCGCCTGCGGGCGCACGCGGCGGGCGTGAACATGTAAGCGTTGAGAGTTCAGTCGATCGCGGCGCCGGGACCGCGGCGGCGGGCACCTGCGGGTGCGGGATTCGTCTGACTTTGTGCGGAAGTCTGATGCTGCGCCAACTCGTCTTCAGCTTATAACATAGGGTAGACATTAATATTAACTCTGTTCTTTGAGTCATCAAAGATGAGCCATCAAAGTTGATTTCAAAGAAGAATCATCAATATAGATGGTATCAAAGAGACGTCATCAAAGATGAGTCATCAAAATATGAACCTTCAAAAGTTGAGCATCAAAGTTGAGCATATAATGCTGAGGCACAAGTTGATGGCATTCAAGTTTAGGCATCAAAATATTCAAGTGGTGGTGTAAACGTAAAGTGCATCTGTGTGTGGGGGGTGAGGTGGGTAAGTGTATATGGTTTAATGTAAGTGTCTATGGAGAGTTAAGCGCTTATATAGTGAATGTTTGTATAAGTGTCATAGTGAATGTGCTGTATAAGTGTCATAGTGAATGTGTGTTAGGTGTGTGTGCAAGTAATATATATATATAATATATATATATATATATATATATATATATAATATATAATATATATATATATATAATATATATATATATATATATTATATATATATATATTATATATACTATTATATAGGCTATAAGTGATAGAAAAAGACTAACACTCATAGTAAGAAGCATCCTAGCAACTTGTAATATACACCAATCGAATCCTCAACCCTTATAACTTAGGGGGTAACACCCATATTAGGGCTATCGGGGTCAGGGGAGGCTAGAAAAGGCTTGAAAAAAAGTGGCACTCAGTTGCACTAAGTGGCACTCACTTGGCACTCATGTGCACTCACTTGGCCACTCATTTTGCACTCACTTGGCACTCGATTGCACTCACCTGGCCACTTCATCTAATACTCATTAGAACGACTAATAGAACATCCACTAGATACTTCTTACGGTATGGAACCATCAAAGCCATCAAGTTAGGCGTGGGTCAAAATTGACCCATGGTATTTGGCAAGGTCAAAGGCCGAAATTTCATGGTCAAACAAGGTTAAGACATCAAAAAGGGCTAGGCCCCTAAAGGAAGGACAAAAAATCCGTGGGTCAAAATGACCCATGGACGACCCAAAGGGTTGGCCAGTGTGTTTGTACGTGTGGTATAAGTGTAAAATGTAAGTGGTCTATGGGTAAATTGTAAGTGTCATAGTGAATTGTGTGTATAAGTGTGTGTGTGTGTGTGTGTGTGTGTGTGTGTGTGGTGTAGGTAGTTCAAGTTAGGATAGATCCATACATACGTTCAAGTTAGGAACGAAATATGTTACGCGTGCGCCCACGAGGGGCAAAAAATTAGCGTGGGACAAAAATGACCCATGGTATATGCAAAGGTCAAGCCTTAATATCATGGTCATCAGGGTTTAAGACATCAAAAAAGGCTTAAGCCCTAAAGAGGACAAAAAATTAACGTGGCGTCCAAAATTGACCCATGGTATCTGTCAAGCTTTGGAGCAAAGGGGAAAGACAAAAAAGGTTAAGACATCAAAAAAATTAGTGGCTCTTCAAGCCACATAAATAAGTATCAATTACCGTGGGCAAAATTTACCCATGCGTCCAGAATAAAAATTAGGGGGAGTCGCAAAATAGCGGGCGCAATAATACGTACAACGGTTAGGCTCTTTAACGCAAC
This sequence comes from Trachelipus rathkii, assembly GCA_015478945.1. Taxonomy (NCBI): domain Eukaryota; kingdom Metazoa; phylum Arthropoda; class Malacostraca; order Isopoda; family Trachelipodidae; genus Trachelipus; species Trachelipus rathkii. The sequence continues at coordinate 58,211 of JABUQX010047465.1, read as the reverse complement.
CGTCTTGGCGCAACCCTAGTCTTCGAAGGGTTGCAAAAATTAGGAGAGTTGCCAAAAAAAATTAGGGCTTGCCAAAAAATTAGGGTGGCCGAAAAATTACCGTGGGCCAAAAATGGCCCATGGAAGACCAAAGGGTTGGTCGAAAAAAGGTCAAGGCCAAAAAGGTAAAGGCCCAAAAAGGTCAAGTCAGGTAAAATTCGAGCTCAAAAAAGTCGCGGTCAGAAAAGCGTCAAGGCCCAAAAAGGTCGCGGTCAAAAAAGGTCAAGGACAGGTGGAAATTTGGTAAAAGAGTCGTAGTCCAATATGACTCCCCTACTACTTTTCTATATATATATATATATATATATATATAAGGTAGTATATATATATATATATACTTATATATATATAATATGATATATATATATATATATAATATATATATTATAATATATATATATAAAGTTCAATGTGTTCAGATGGACAATCTTAGGGGCGTGCTAGGTGTGAGAAGAATTGATAAAATGAGGAATGAACGTATTAGAGAGTTGTGTGGTGTGAAGAAAGGTGTAAAAGAGAGAATAAACGAAAGTATATTGAGCTGTTGGTCATGTGAAAGGAGAATGATAGTCGGTGGTTTGAAGCGGATGTTGTGGCGAGTGTGTGTGAACCGACACGGCTGGGAGACCGAAGAAAAAGTGGATTGAGTCAGTAAACGAATGTCTGAAGGAG
>JABUQX010047465.1:7500-52500 GCA_015478945.1 Trachelipus rathkii | reverse complement strand
TAGTAGTTGATTGTTGTTTTGTAGTTTCTCGTAATGCCTTCCTTTTTACGTTGAGAAACCTAAAGATCAGCCACTCTTCTAATTATTTTCGCTGTGGAAGTCGCCTTTTTCACCTTATTTGGGGTTATGTTTTACGCCTTCGGCTACTTGAGACTGAGCGAACCAAGAACAATAAAATTGTTAAAACCCTTTTTAATTTATCTATATAGCTATAGGAAGGAATTAAAACAACCTTGATTATTGAATGGTTATAATCTTAAAATCAAGTTTTAGTATATAGCTACAAAATGTTTGTTGCAATAAACAATACAGGAGTATTTGAGATATACAAATTTTACTTGTCGCACACCATATCTGAGGAAGATTCACAAAACTAAATTAAAGTCAATTTTAGCTGGAAAGTCAGGTTTTAGCGCTCGAAAAAAATGTATTTTACAAGATGTTTAATATACAGATAAACACCACCGCTCACGGGTAGAGCCGTAAACTAGGAGGGGGTGTACTCATTTAACGTCGGAGCAAGACGAAGCCAAGCCCAAGGAGAGAATAGCTCACATTCTCCCACCCGATCTGTTGCGAACTTGGGACCCTCGCATTGTTTGGATAGTGCTCTACCACTGAGCTACCGGGCGCTTTTATATAAATAAATCTAAAATATATAAAAATAAAATAATATATACATACATATACATACATGCAAATACATACACATATACATACATACGTCGTATAAATACAAATATATATATATATATATATATATATATATATATATATATATATATATATATATATATATATATATATATATATATATATATATACTACTATATTTATATATATATATATATTTAACTATATATATAACATACACACGATTCGACGGTCGTCGAGTTGGAGTTACAGTAAAAACTAGAGGGAGTAAGCGAAAAGGAGAAGAGCCAGATAGAAGATTGGACATGAGCAGTATCTGAGAGTTTGAAGTAGAGGGAAAATATGAGAAGGTTATTAAAAATGTCTTGAAATGAGAACTACATTTTCAGAAGTGTAAGATTTTCGGTATAGGTAAAAATGTAATTACTTTAAAAAAAAATTCTATTTACGGAATGAATTTTGAAAAAATTTAAACATTTAAATTATTTTTATTATAGAAATGCGAGTTGGAGGAGCAGCAATTTTTTCGGTCACATTTCTTTTGTCATTTTAAAATAAATATTAAATGCAAAACTACAGAAAGAAGAAATTTAAAATATTGATTATAGCGAACGTGAAGCTGCTTTATTCAGATGAGTCGAGATCATACGAAAATTTCTGTCTTTAGCCTGGTGGCAGGCTGAAAACCCCTTCCCATCGTATTTTCTTTTTCATGAATGGTTTTGATAATTTTTATTAAAAACTTAACCACCAACACCACCTTGCAGCCTTGCGAGAAATGGTGATATACGTATATATATATATATATATATATATATATATATATATATATATATATATATATATATATATATATATACTATATATATATATATATATATATATATATATATATATATATATATAACTTATATATATATATATATACTGCTATATATATATATATAACCAATATATATATATATACTATATATATAATATATATATATATATATATATATATATATATATATATATATATATAAAACATCAGTAACAATATTACAATTACTAACACTATTATTATCGATAACAATAACTCTTAACACTAATTATTAACACCCGCTATTTTCATTAACACTAGATTTATCACTATTAATTTTATATTTTTATTATTATTATTATTATCATTATCATTATTATTATTATTATTATTATTATTATTATTATTATTATTAGCACAAAGTATTAACACTACCACTTTATCACTAACACTAGTTTTATCACTAATTATATTATTATTACTATTAGTAAATTGTAGAGTGAATCCCAATATCTAGCAACCACCATGTATTGTGCAGCCCTCTTGTTGGGCCATGAAAATGATGAAGATTCGGAGAGGCGTCATGACCACACAGTTTACAACCTAAATCAGATTTCATTTGATGAAATTAAAACAGTCGAAGTATTCAAATATAAATTTCAAAATTTTCAAAAGTTCATTATTTCAAATTTTTATAGATTCACCGAAGAAATCATGAAGTTATTTTAATTCTAAGAGTTGAAATATAATTTTCATTTAATGAAATATTTTTTTGGAAAGCAAATTTAGTCTTTGAAAACATTAAAAATTTCAAATTTTTCTTTCAAAGTCTTCTCCGATGTTATTCCATCCATAACCCTTGTCAAGACCTCATGATAAGTGACACGATCTTGTAGCCCCTTCTAATTTTTTTCTTTCCTTCCTTTCTTTTCTGATTTTCTTCTCTTTCTTCTGTTTGTTGCTCCAACATACCTCTCCAGAGTCTGCATCGTATATTTATATACAATATAAACGATAATTTTTATAAAGAAAACATTATAAACAAGCATTAGCTATATAAAAACATTATAACATTATTATGAAAAATCTAGGTAATAAAGGTTAAAACAAGTGAATTCAATGTTCCAAAAGAAAATCGATTTAAAAATGTTATCTCCAAATTCGCTTCTTTTAATACAGAAAATCGTTTTGTTCAATATTCAAAATAATTTTTTTAAAAAATTATTTTTTAACATAAAATTAAGTTTTAATTTATACAAAATGTTTGTTGCAATCAACACAAGTACAAGAGTATTTAAGATATACAATTTTTTTTGTCGCACACCATTTTTGGGTTAGATTAAACATAATTAAATTAAAGTCAATTTTAGCCGGAAAGCAAATTTTTAGTGCGCGAAAAAAATTATTTTTCAAGTTGATTAATAAACAAAGCTATATACAATATAAACGATAATTTTTATAAAGAAAATATAAACAATCAGTGTCATGAAAACATTATATAATATTACTATGAAAAAATTTGATAATAAAGGTTATAACATGCATTCTATGTTCCAAAATAAAATCGATATTAAAATGTTATCCCCGAATTCGTTTTCTTTTAATTTACAGAAAATATTTTTTATTGGTCAATATTCAAAATATCTTTTTAAACAGTTAGTTTTTAACATACGAACATGATAAGAACACTAGAACAATATATAATATATCGCGTTCTAAAAGCGGAGCGCATTAAACACTAAATTGACTGAATTAATTATTAAAACGCACTTTACACGCTGATTTACGTCTAGACACTAAAGCTTGGTCCTGTTCAGCAGATGAAGTGATCGTCTGCGAAGGCCGATCATCTTTTGAGGAACGATCTGCAAAGGCGAATCAGCAACCGAATGAGGAACCATCTGCGAAGGCGGATCATCAACTGCATGAGGAACCATCTGTGGGGTCGAAGGGAATTCGACATGCTTGAAACGACTAATCGAAGCTAACATCTGATAACGCCACATCTCCGGATTACAGTAACGAACGCGTCTAACAATCATCATCATGGTTTTACCTTACATCATCCGTAACTTTATAACGAAGCGTCATACAACATTTAGCCTTATTTTTAAACAATAAAATGTATTCCTTAATGTTTTGCTGCTATCAGCACTCCGAGTTGTCGCAGGAGGTTTTTATGAATCACCTTGTGGTGTGTGGGTGTTATATATATAATTGGTAATAGTAATATATCTTAATATTATATATTATATTATATATATATATATATATAATTTATAAATAATAATATATAGTTATTACAAAATATATATATATATGATATACTTATATATATAGCTGTTTATATATACCTAACAAATATAATATACATAATCATATATTTTTAATACTTTATCGGAGAAAGCAATTCTCCCTCATCAGTACAGGAGTTATATATCATATTAAACAATACTCCTGTAGATATAATAACTATTCAAGTTTATATATTATATATATACTCACCCTATATATATATAATATACATAAATTTGGTACTAACAATGACAATATAATTATATTACTTAATTATATTTATATTATAATATATAATATATTCTATAATATATATAACTAAAATATTGAAATATAATATCAATATATATAACTATATATAATTAGGTGTACCGGAATTCCGGAGGATAGCGGGCCTTTGTTTTTTTTTCTTTTACCAATATCTCCCCATCGCTCGGGGTAGTCATGCGTGCCATTTCTTGAATGGTCATCCGGTATCGGGTATCGGTTAAATGGCCGATACTTAGCCGTTACTTCTTACTTTTTGAAAAAATTTGAGAAACTTTTAGATTCATAATAAATCTAAAAGTTCGATAATAGATAGCTAGTACCAATTATGTTTTTTTTTTCCTCCGACTTCTTTTTAATTTAGAATTTTAGCGTTTCTCCATTGGTCTTAGCGTAAAATTTACCTTATTTGGACATAACATTTATTATAATTTATATCAGATTCCATCTACTCTTTTTACGTTGATAACTAGTAATTTTTTTTTCAATCTTTTTGTACGCATACTTTCGTGAGAGCGCTGCTGAGTGCTGTGATGGGCCTTATAACCTATTATCGTGAGATATTATTCATTAATGTTTTACGATTATTTGGGCTGGATAGAAACTAAATTAGGGTTTATATTATAACGATAATATTAAAAATTATAGGTGGTTCTTAGGTGAATTTAATAAAACTTTTTCATATACTCCATTTCTCCTTTTGATTTTTTTGCAAAATAAATGTTGTTTTTCAACATTATCATGATTATTCAAAAACATACCTTCATGGTGTTTTTCTGATGATTTGGGAGCTTGTGCGTGTGCGTCGTGCGAGTATGAATAGCAGACTCATGCACAAGGCAGGCTATCTATGTTCTAGTACTTACTCATACCCCATAGCATACCATACATAGACGCACATAATTTTGCACAAATCTGGTCATTCGAACCAACTCTATTCACATCCTGCATCCCATAGGAATACATAACACGCATCTCTAACTTAAACCTTAATTAATGCTAAGGAGAGCCATCCAGAATCGAGATTTAAAAGAAAACTATCAAGTGGACTATGAAGAAGCCATTTCACATGTTTCAAACCTTGATTTAACACCATATCCCGTTTTGATACAGCCGGTTAGGGAGGTTATGTGGCCTATGTATATGCAAAATAAATTTTTTTTCCTTTGTTCGAATAAGACACGAGAAATACTTTAGTAAAGAACACTATAAACTTCGTAATTTCTGTGGCTTAAATCATTTCTTTATCCTTATTTTACTACAATAATTCTTATGATTCTGCTACTGTTCTCCAATCAGAACTGACTATATAGCCTTATTTTTGAGATATATTATCTTATATACAAGAGAAAATAAAAATTTGAACCCTGCCTAATTACGAAAAACTTAGATTTTTCATTATCTATATTTATAGGGGAATTAGGTCAAATGTTTGACACTATGATAATATTTGTTTTAGTAGCATTCAATCCTCTCGTACTGATTTAGTTGGGGGGAAGCCTGAGAATTACATTCAGTATTTACTATAAAGAATACCACTAATGATTAATAGTTTTAATGAAGCAATATCTTGGCCCGAAGTTCTCTGACTTTCGTTCCATAGCGAGTTTTATGTATATCAACTACTGTGGAACCCTACTTGCTTCACCCAGAAGTTAAACCCGCTTTTCTACTTACTCTAATAAAAACTATACACTACATTCGCCCTATCGGGTAAATCTGAAACCACAGTTGTTAGAATATACCGATAGCCATATCACGTTAATTTTATATACTGTCACCTGCAAACATCTCCTCCACCTGGCCCATGCGGTTTTTTTATCTGGTCATCTGTTTGATGCGGAAAGGCCGATTGGGTGAGAGGCATTGAGTTCGTTTGTCTAAAGTATCTTTATAAATTGTAGTACTATAAATTGAAGTGACTGGTTATTTGGACTCTTTTAAAGTATAATACTTCAGATTATCTGCGGATATAAGGGGACCTCATGAGTTAAATTTGTTATAAATTATCATATTATAGGGATTTGGAAAAGCTGATAGTTCATTTCACTTTCATGGACGAAATCTTATTCTCTCTCAAGACTTCAATGGTTTCGATAATATATCGTGCTTGTTATCCCTGCCATATAATTCATAGCTGAGAGACAATGCTTATATCAGGGTGTATTAGGAAAAATTCTCGTTCTTTCATCACTCTCACTTCTTGCTAATTTTCATTTCAGCTAGAAATCGTATGAGCAGGTAAACTCTTTACGACGAGACTCAAAAGCGGACTTATCGTTGATCGATAAATATGCATACGAATATGCATATGCATTTACTATGACATAAATATCATTCTATCTCTTGGCTCTTGCCAAAATACATACTCTATAAACTATCTTTCTGTTAATAATCTACCTTCTTACCTCTTATTCGCTCTCAGATATGATTTCATGTGTTAATACTCTCCAACCTGAAATAAGGCCAATCATTACTTCATTATTGGTACTTCCATATTTCAGATTCCTGCCCTAACTAAGGACAGCCTGGGACGGATTCCATGGGTAATTCACTTCTATTCACTCTCTTCGTCTTCATCTTCCCCTGAAGACTCACTCGAAGCATATTGCATTAAAATTAACGTAGAACTTAATATTGAAATAATGTTGTTCTAGGGCTATAGGCACGTGAAATAGGATTGATGCCTTCTTCTGAAATTACTATGACGTTTTAAGAGAACGGCTACACGTGCGGGGGCCGGATGGGCTAATCTCACTACTCCGTGTTTTGGTCAATGGGAGAGAGTGTTTCTATCGAGTGCGCTGAGAACATGGCTCCTAGAAATTGAACTCGTAATTTCAAACTATATATGCTCATTATCCTCACAATCAACTAGGAACTATTTCGCTAGTATGATATGAGAGCGAGTCATATATGTACACAAGCCTAGTATAAACACCGAAAATAAATGATTGCTGAGTACTGGCTCTGACTCCTTATCTAAGCTTTATTCGGTCAACATATAAGTCTCTAATGGCGTCACGACTAATATTAGGTATGTTATTCTTGCTTAGCCTACTTGTGGAGCACCCTTCTCAGATCTGTCGACTTTTCTTTCAGATTCAAACTTATGGAAATTTCTTTTTTCTCTTCTTTTATTTCAAGTATCCGCTAGGCTTTCTGATAAGTACAATCAGGAAATACCTAATACGGAGTCAAGATATGGTCACTTTACTCTATTTATAAAACTAGAAATTTATGTTTCAATAGTTTTATATGGACAGTAAACAGAACTCTAGTATGAGTTGGTGGGTGAACGGCAATGACAATCAATTTATTTACCCAAGAAGTCTTATATTGATACCGAGGGTTCTGGTATCAGCAGTCACAGGGCTTACTCTTGACACCAGCACTATCCCCACTATTCGGGTTTGACCTATGCTTCTTCTATGCTTAACTATTAATGATCTATGCTTTCTTTAGTCAAAAATCGCGCCTCAATTGTCGCGCAGCTTTATATTGAGTGGGGCCGCAAATTCTTTTTCTTGTTTCACTGCAATAATACAATGGAGGTCGTGACTTTTGAGGGTTCTTGTTTTTTATCGTATTTAATGCACTCTCTATTTTGTCACTGGTGGCTTATGGTCTTATCAGAGTTGGAGTTCTATCGCACTTCCAGCTCACCATGAATCAATCTAAGCTCACTAATCTCAACATCATATATGAGCAGGACTTGTAACATGGACCCTTTATATGCTTTTCAGCACTCAATAAAGTTAACCTAGTCTGCTTGCCTCTTCTTTATAATAATATCTAATATGTATATGGAATTGGACTCTCGTCTTAGGATCTTTTCGACCGGGATTCTTCAATTGGCGCACTGTGCTTGATTAAGTGGATTCACCTGACATTTCAGGATTGGGTCTCCTCGTGCATACATTTGTGGAATTGTAATATATTCTTTAGAAAATACTTGACTAGACTGTGCTACAAATCTCTTCTCTTGCGTAAGAACACTTGAAACTTTTCTAAATATATTTCTGACGTGATGCGAAAGGCGTCTCTGCCTGTGTTGGCGTGATAAACATCCTTGGGGCCACTTAAGCTAACCAACAAAAAGAATAAGTGGTTTGTGGCTATAGAGAAAACATTAAAGATGTTCAAGCAGAAATGGTGGAGTAGAGTGCTCAGAGGTGGGATACAAAAGATAACGTGGGGAGTCCATGGTTTTAGAGGCGAAGACTTTTTTTTTCCTCTTCTCAATTTTGTACTTCTCCGTTATACATGCTAGTGAGGTCTACATCCGCCTTGGAGTATTTTGGAGGTTACTTTTTGTGTGTAGAGGGCTTCTCGTCAAAGACTAGTGTGGGTGTGGGAGACTCTAGATGGCTTGGACTCAGCTCGGGGGGGTTGTTTAAGAGTTAGGGTGCGTATAGTAAACAAGTAAGAGGCCTTAAATAAAGACTTTATAAAACGTGAGTGCACCTGTGTAAGAATTTCTCTAGTTCTCAGCTGGTTGTAGACTCTTAGTTTGTAATATTTGGCAGAGAAGTCTGAGAGCAATGTTATGGTCGCTTAGTTTTTTAAATACCTTTTTCTCGTAGAGTTTATGGGTTTATGCAAATGATAGGAGGACACAAAATAGCACTTGCTTCGAGGGAAATTATCCACTCGAGGCTCACGAATTGATAGATCTGTTACGGGGACCAATACCACGTTGTACGCGAGCAAGTTGGGTGTGGAGGTAAGCGTGGTTGAGGTCTGCGTGCTGACCATAAGTTTTAGTGTTGATGGAAAAAACCTTGGTCGCGAGTCAGGAGGGATTCGCATGTCGCGGGACTGTCACTACTATTCTTTTCCTTTGGACATGGTGTTCTAGGGTTTTTCATGAGGGCTATTGTATCCATTACTCTTTTGTTCTGGGATGGAGTTGTCTTCTAATTCTCATCATCTATGTTTATTCCTTGTAAAACGATCGGTGGTGGAATAAGAGGTATGCGACCCTAAGGGTACAACCTCTTCAGATGGATAAATTTTAGTGAGTCATGTATTGTCTCTCAGCGTCACTTTAAAAGGGGCGGGCGGTGCTTGTGACACTCGAACTATTGGGATTAAAATTATAGTCGATGAGAGATGGATGTAAGTTGGTAGACGGTTGACGAATGGTCTCGGTGGCTCTCACATACTCACCATTGAATAGTGTATAATAGGCTTCTGCCGGAGAGGATAATAGAAACCGAGAGATGGTACGAGTTCATTGAGCTCGTGCCAAATATAAGAAAAATTAGTTCACTCACTAGGGAAGTGCGAAGGAGACTGGCATCGTATTTCCAGGTTCTAGGGTAACCGGATAAGCTCCTAGTCGTGTGAGGACGTAGCTCGATGTCAATCTGTGATCAGTATGAATCGGGGGACTGGAAGATATTGGGAAAAGGAGTTGATTGTCGTAAGTCAGTCCACAGCTAATAGGAATGGGGAAGATTTGTCATGGTATATTTGTCCGCGAGATAGGCGAGAAGAAAGGAATTCGGAGAAACTATAGATTAATTAGTTTTTGTTGAGGGCTTTCTCGAATATGGTTTGTGGCCACTGAAAACCATAAGCGGATGTCATTCAACACCCTACACTTCGACAAAGGATTACCACACTCAGGAAGTACGCTATCAGATATTGGAGTAATAAAAAGCTTGTAATACGTGAAATTAAGAACCAAAAGCATTTCAAAGAACATTAAAGGAGTTCAAAATATGTTTTAGGGAGATCTTTCAAAACAAGCTTCTCAGTTTCACTAATGATGAGACTGCTGCACTCACAATCATGATCTACGAGATGTAGATACATTTTTTCCATATCTCGCGGTAGTGACTGAAACCTCGGGTCCAAACAGGATTTTCACTATATAGAACGTATGCTCGCAGAGGGCAGAGATAAATTATCAGCACTAAAGGTCCTTGCTCAATCGGATAGAAGAACGTAAGTAAAGAGTGATGGTATATAAAGAGTAAGAGAAAATATGTGCATAAATACACTTCTCAAAGCCCCAATGTCATGTTGCATACTATATGTGTACACTTCGCTCTCGGCGTTGCCTCAGATTACTGAGGTAAAATAACTGTTGAACTAGCATACGTATAATTTGCAAGTGTAAATATTGTATTGCATTTTGTTTAGAAGATTATTTGAGTATTATTTGAATGAGATCACTTTCTGTATCTTATAAATGGGTATAAAAATATTTTTTATTTAAGAGTTTCCTATAAGTTAATTGAGTATAATAGCGTTTATTCTATTTTAATTTTATAATTATTTACGGCTGTATTAATTGGATATGAGTTCTCTTATCCTTATCATTATTTTTATTTGTTGCTATTATTAGCATTGAAAGGAACTGCTTTTAAATTGTAATCATGTTATAAACATAAAATGCTCAGATTAAAGCTATAATTTGTTAATTACTTATATATTACTTGAATTAAATGGAAATATAGAATAGGGGCATAGTAATATTATATTATATAGTAGTAGTATATATATATATATAGTATATAATTAATTTTATTATATATTAAAACACAAATACATAAAAAAGTTATTTAATATTTAATAATTTTAGTACATTCCATTGATATCTTAACGTTAAAATCAACTATTTTAATTTGATAAAATTAAGCCTCGACAGAAGAGTCGATAGACCGGGACCAGAAAAATAAGAGAATGAAGATAGATACTACCAAATACTCGAATATTTATAATGTTTTTACGATAGTAGATAGGGGTCCTTGTACAGGGGGAATGGCCAAATCTTGATTGCTAGGAGATATGCTACAACGAGATTTCACAACTCTTATTACTTGTTTATATATTATATTAATCAATATTAATAAGTATCGGGTATCGTATCTGGCCCTAAAAAAATAGAGTAATCAGGAGTATCGGTAATCACTAGGTATCGCTAATAAGATGAGCCCTTTCCTATGGCTAATCTGTGTACAGAGTACTGCTAGGTAACTCATCGCCTAGATATATTATGTATACATATTCTACCTATATACCATCAGACAATCATTACTCATTAGTCATTTATTTTCTATAATTATTTGATTATTAGGTGTACCCAAGTATTCATATATATAAAATTTATTTTATATATATATAAAATATAAATAAATTAGTATCTTGTATATAATAGGACTAATGATAAATGTACATAATATAATTAAATTTAAATAGATAAATCATTTTTTATGTTTGTTTTTTGTTCAAAAATATTCCATTTTTCCTTTTTCCAGTAAGTATTAACAAAGTTTAGCTTACTAGCTTCATCTATGCATTTATCAACTATAGAATGTACAATTTTAAATAGAATAATTATAACATTAAACTCTAGCTCAATATAATAGAAATTTCAGAAAATGTAAAAAAGGTGAACGATCAATAATTCTTAGTATCATGAAAAAATAATAATTAACTACAGCCCAATAACCAGTGCCGCGAAAAAAGTTATTTGTTTAACATGTAAATTGAAATTGTATTTTACTTTAAGTATAATAGATAAGATAATTCATATCAAAATATTAACTCAAATATTCGTAATTCTTGAGGAAAAAAAATTTGATTGATACAAAAACATTAAGACTTTCTACTAAGTTATATATATATATACTATGGCTTATACGAATATTGAAAATGGGGTTTTGGGGTTGTTTTCAATTTCACCATAACCATATCACTAAAATGACGCTCGCTCAGATTCTTGTTTAATATGATTATATTATTTTAGTAGGTATAAGTGGCTGATAAAGATTTGCATGCCCATAACGCAGCAACTGGGGGGTGTTCTTTCGCTGACAAATGATATATTAATGCATCAACGTTGCTATTAATACTAGCGTTGGAGGTCAGAACTCTAAATATCACTATGACGTAATCAGCCATCTGCAATAATGGGTATACACTCTTCCCACTTGTCTCAGAGTGTCTACATCGTGGGAGATACATCCCCAATATTGCTTTGATTCTTGTTGCTAACGTCGGGAGACCTTCAAATCAATTATGTGAATTGCTTCCATTCCGCTGTTTTACTCCAAATAAGCACGAAACCAGATTTTTGTTGCCATATAATTATTTCCTATAGCAAACTTTGCAGATTCAAATTTCAGTGGAAGAAAATGCTTAAAAACGGCCTCTCATGGAAAGTTGGACTGTCTCTCATGCAGCTTTAGGTTTTTATGATGGAAATGTCACAAATAGACGCGTTGTTCTCTGTGTGAATAGAATTGATAATCCTTTGAAGGTTTGGAGAAAATTTCAGACAAGTTTCAATATTCTAGTTATCCATAATTTAGTTTAAATTTATATTTTTTGGGTTTATGCTAATTATATAACTGTAAATTGGGAAGGAACTTCATTCAAGGTTGTAGGAGGACGGTCATTATTATATACTCGATAATCAGTATAAGTATAAAAAAACTATTTATTTTTATAGGTTTGCAAAATGTCAGAAAAGTGTGAGGTAGAGGAACCTGTTATCATAAACAGGACACTTCATTAAAATAATACTAACATGTTTATTAACTTCAAATTTAGTACCAAATTGTTATTTGGCTTATCAAAAGGAGTGAAATATGCCTAAATATAAAATTTTGGATGTATTTTTTTATCTGTTCTTTTTGATTAAGTGCTTAAATTTTATTTTAATTTCTGTTATAAATTTTGCGTGAAAAATATTGGATATTAGGTATATAATGTAAGCTAATCAACTATAATAATTAAATTTCATAGGAAGAAACATGGATAGATTGAGCGAAGGTGCGAGGGCGCACTATTCGCGTTTAATATATTATTTGCTTGGATTTATAAAATGTACGTATGAATGATAATGGTTTTTGCTGCCGGATAAGAATCAGTGGAGAGATTAATACGTTTAATATATAAGTAGCTGGAAGAGTAAGAATGTGAGCTAGCACTAATAGATGGGCATGGGTCTATAAGGTGTAATCAGACTGGAAAAGCGATTATGTTGTTAATAATGTAATATCGTTTAGGTACTGTGTAGTGCGTGTTCATTAGTTTTAGTAGTAGAGAGAGCGACCACGTGAGTGAAGAATACTGACATTAGATTGGTGAGTTGCAGGTCTGAGGACAAAGATGGTCTGTATTTAAATATTTAGAGATAATTTGATGGCGACTGATACAGGAGGAACACCGAATAAATCACAGTGTTGAGTATTTTAAGGCAAAATTTTTTGTTTTGCAGGAGGTGGCTGTAAAGGGACCTAAAGTCTCTTGTTAGTTGCGCTACGGGTGTCTCTACAGTTAGTATAGCAGGTACTTGCTTCGTTACAGACACTAGTTCTTTGCTGCTTAGATGCTGTATCTGCGTATCGATGACTGACCTCGTCTGAAAATGTAAAAATCCTTTACGCTCGATGAATCTTTATCTAAAATTAGTATATCAATATGATGTTCAGATGAACACCTTAGGGGCTTTATGCCGATTGATAAGTGCGTGCTGGGTGTAAGACCTTTGATGTATACTAGAGGAATGACACGTGTAACGAAACTTTTTTGCGTATAGAGCTTGTTTTTCATTCAGAAAGATATCATATGGACCACGGGATAGTAGTAACATTGTAAATTGTAAATACACGTTCACCTAAAAAATGTACGTATTCACGTACCTTCGTTTGAATTGAGGATTATGTGATGGAGTATGTGATAGATCACAGCAGTGGAAGTTTGTGGTAATGGCGAAATGTTTCAATATGAGTACAGATGCTTGTGTGTTGTGCATATGCGAGCCAGTCCTTATCCAGGATTTGGTATCACAGAGAGGGAAGAATAAGTTGGAGCTATGTAGTCAGTAATGAGATGCACCCTGGATGGTGAGAAATCTGAGTGCTGAGGCGGTGATAGAAGTGCCGTGCCAAAGATGAATAGGACTAATAATGGCGGGAATCGAACTTGAGTGAGGGGTGTATAGGTGGTTCTCCTCAGGGGTGTCACTCACCATCTCGAGCCATCAAGGAATTCGAATACCCACATTTCCTTACAGGATAGATCAATCCATATAAGTTTATGCTTCTGGTATCCGTCCGCGGCCATGTGAAGCTCTAGGGTCCCTTGAGTTCTCTTTCGTACTTGACTTTGCGTCACGAGCTTTCTTGAGCGATACTTTAGGTACCTATGAGCATGTAAGTGTCTGAAGCACATTTTCACTAATGCGAACCATGATGAACGTGGATATAGTGTGGGGCAGGAGGATAAGGCTGCAAACTCAACTGACTGTCCTATATTCTTCGACTACTTTTTCTTGTTCTTGAAGCCGATTGGGTGTCTATTAGTCAGAAACTGCACCTTCTAACCATTTGAGTAACCAGTATCATTTGTGGGAGGAAGAAGGTCCTTAGGAAGGTCCGAGATGAGACGATAACAGAAGCGGTAAATGATCAATTTTGTATTTTTATGTCTTATTAGTGCAACTCTGCGTAGGCAGGGAAACGTAGTTCTATAGTACGCCAAACACCGGCTGTATTGTTAGTTTTTTTAGGAGTACGATGCTCATAAGAAGATGTTTTATTGTTTATTGTTCTTCTTCACAAAAACTTTTGTTGTCATAGAGACACTGCTCTTTTTAAGCCGAAAGTATTTTTATTTATTTTGTGAATTTATATTGCTTCGTGTCTTAAAGTACAAATTCTAATATCTATTACATTACCTGATGTTGTATTATAGTAACCATCGATTATAGAATTTACTAAAAGTTTTAAAATGGGAAATAGGCAAACCAATTGAGTCAGGGGTAGACTCACACCAGTGTTATCGAGGAATTGTCCTTACTACATAAGAGGTTGAGACCGTACGAATTGGGCACGTTAGATAGAAGAAACACCTGTTCTTGGGTAATTTATCGAATAGTATGTTATGTATAGCCAGATATAACTCACCTATGAAAATATATAGGGAACGCAATATATCTACATAGTTTAGACAGAAGAGTAGTCTTGTAACGAAAAATTCGAATGTCGAACACTAGATATATGGAAGACAACAAAGAAGGAGAGACAATTCGTAGTTAATTAGGTGTTATCGGAGTTTTGTTTCTGACACGATTGATCAGGAGAGGACTCTCGAACAATCTACACTCAGTGTGGCTTGTTGCGCAAAGGATAAAAAAGCGAGATGGAGGATGGAGCGTATTATTGGATAGTTACTGGAGTGATTTGGTAAACGATGCGCTCCACACCGAAACACTAACTAATAAGTTTTGAGCTTGAGTGGGTAGAGAAACACTATAATGATTTCGGTATTTCATCTAAACTTTTGCTGCAAATATTAGTTGAACGTATAGGCGTATAATGTACGCTCCATTTCACATAGGAGAGAAAAAGTCTACAATCATTCTCCTAATCAACTAGTTACTAAAGAGTGATTTACACGGAGGTGTCACGGCCTGTTGGGCCTTCAAGAGTCGCGCGCAAATGGCACATGGAGACTTGAACCTGCAGAACTTCTCCGAATAGAGTGTATATGTACTGAGTATGTTTTTAGTGAGTCAATAGAGAGGGGAACAATAAATAACTCTAGGTCAAATTTGTATTATATATTGTTAGTATGTTTATTTTTTTCTGGTGAAGTGAATGTTCCTAGCAAAGATAAGATAGAGATTTATTCCAAATTTTACTTAGAGCTTCATTCAGGTTGAATACATTCTATGTCTTCCGTTTACGAAGTTTCATCCCTTCCTCAATTAGCGTGGAGGGTTAGTGAGCTATATATGCCGGCACAGTTGACTTATGGTGTCTATCTTTACGCGCTCATAAGAAAATTCACGTTTGCTGAAACACGAGGGACACTACGAATAGTATAGGCTGGCAAATTTGTGCTTTCCTTTTCTTTCACCACAAACATCTACTTACTATGGAAACTTTCGAGATTGACTCTGAGGTTCACTCCTGCGGTATAGTGATGAAATAAGTAAAAAGGGTAAGAAGTCTGTGAGGTGGATAATAATCATATCATCATTGTAGATAGTTCCTCACATATATTCTCAAAGAAATATGCGTATCAGGCTAATTCCCAAGATTTATAGTGCTCCAATACTTCATTAATGAATACCTCCTGAACCGCCTATTCTAGGTATTAGGCATAAACTCTAAGGAATACGAACGTTGCACGTGGGATATGAAAGTGGAGTATATTACATTGACCTGTATCAAATCTACTATGAGAATGGCTTTTGGTTATTTACTTTATTGTGGATTGGTGCTTGAAGGGGACCACAAGATTTAACAGCTCATTACCTTCAAGTAATTAATTAAATACCGGTTATGGTGCAGTTTATTTTCTTTAGCTGACATAAGAGATGACAAGCTGTTGTGAGGAGTGCACGCAGCATGATAGTGCATGGAACGATTTAGATGGAAGATGAACCGACACTTATATGGCATAGTACAATACACTAATACTCTTCACTATCACATTAAAGAATATTATTGGGGCACTTCGCAATGCGGAGACATGGTAGCGAGTACTTGCAACTCGTGGAGGGATTTCTATATTTAAGTGTAAGACTGATACTTGGAGAGAGGGTGAAAGCTAATTTTAGAGTACGCGAAAAATACAATATTGAATTCATATGGCAATTATAGGTGAAGGTGGCAACGAAAGGATCTTTACACTGAGAGCTATTAGTGAGAATGTTCTATTTTAATATGGCGTAGCTTGATTAGCAATCAGGTATTTGTTACTGGATCATATCAGTCTTTACGTCAGTAAAAGGGAGATAAAAAACATACTCTTTTCAATAAGATGTGAGCTTGTAGATGAAATATAGGATTAACACGCTTTATGTATCACTTTTCACAGCGTCTATGCAAAAACCATTATGATAGCACTTTTTACACAATGTTCTTGTTACAATGACGAGCACCACGAAACATAAAAGTTTTTAGAATGATGACTCTATTTACACTATCACTGATTAAGTTCTTCATCTTATAATCTTTCACACTGCTAATTAATGTTAGCTACTATTTGCACGATACTTCACGCTCGAGTTCCAAATAAAGCTGATAGAAGGCACATTTGTCGTCTACATTACTATTTTAAAACGGTGGATACCTTATTTTTGAATATGTTCCTCATGAACACAAAAACTCCATTCGGGGGTCATAGAAATTCACTAGGTTTTCAAACATCTTGTTCCGGGAAGAGAGATTTGCAGCATGATAACTGGTATCTTTTTTTAAATTGGGAGAAATGAGAACATGCTTGCGTGTCAGTTAATCCACCACTGTACAAAGTGATAATATCTTCATCATATAATACGCTTACATTTGAGGCAAGTTACTGTTTACACCTCTCTTCTTGATATTTTATTAAACACATTATTGGGAAACGGGGAGGGTAACCTTATTAAACACTCACTCGTTTGGCTGAGCTCGACGCCCCATACTTTAGCTGCCTAACAAAGCAACTCTTATTGGAAATAATTATTTAATTTATTTTCAGGCCTAACTCTTTGATGTCGCAAGCGTATGAGGCCAACTAATCGGCTGCGAGCTTTTTCTGAAGACTATACTTTCTTGAAATCGATTCCTTTCTTTCGGGTGCTTTGTTCTGTGGGTCTATATCACATTTCTGTCCTCTTTTTAGGGAAGCAATTTGCCCACTTCATTTTTGAAAACAAATCTATCGAACATGTTTTCACAGTCAGAGTTTTTTTGTGAGGAGATTATTGACAAGCCGTCACCGTAAACTCATATTCTTTTTTCGAAATGAACGATTCAAAAACCAACTATTATCCAAATTGAAAAATGGGGTTTCATTATCACTTCACATAAATCACATTTCTGTTTTGATTTGTTGTGGTGTGATTTAAGTTTTTTTGACCCACGCTAGCACTCTATTTTTCAATGGGTCGAAATTTTTCCTTATTAACCTAAAGCCCTTTTATTTTGGGGTTCTCGGGAGTAAAATATGTGCGAGATATTTAGATCAAGGGGTAGTAGAGAAACTATTTGTGCTGGAAATTAGGATTTTATTAATCTTTACTGAAGGTATCTAGATTCAGCAATCTAGGATGGTGTATGCTTATTTAATAGGGGGATAGCAATATTGATATATAAAAATACGCATCGGGGAGATTAATAATTTTTTACTTAGATCATCTGTCTTTTCGAAATTATGATAGGTATTTGGGATCTCTTTATGTTCTTTAAAAGGACAATAACTATAGTTCGTATGTTGTTAGCATTAAAATAACATTTATTTTATCACAGGTTGTTGGAGGAAGATAATTATAAAAAATACTAAAAGATATATATTTTTTTTTCTATAATGAACTTCAAAGAAAGACAAAAATTTTCAAAGTAAAAAAGTTGTATCTACACCCGAGACTAGTAAAATACTCCGTGGATAAAGATATAGTTGCATATCGTTGGATCCTTATTTAAGAGAAGAAACAGAATTATGACACATTTATCGATATTTTTTTCACACAAATAAAAAAAATTGTGGTTTATAATTATTTTATTTGTTTATTAAATAGAGATGGATTTGGATCTATATTAATTCTTCTAATTTTCGCTACCCTTAAATCTTCCAAGGATATCAAATATCAATGCTCTAGGGGTGTATATCATTATGTAAAATATAGGGAGATACAGACTTTTTTATAACTTTGATGAAATTTGTCTTTTGGAGTAGCTGCGAAGGAACACAACCAAAAAATACTCTTTGAGCCCAAAAATACATTGATTTAAATATTTTCTCGCAAATACTCAACACGAATCAAAAATTTATATTTAAGAAACTTGAATACAGCTCCATCATACAACATACTATCCAAGATATGCAGCTTTGCCGGGAATAGAGGTTGCTGATAAGTAGTCAGGTATAATCTCACTTATATCTGTGAATCTTATATTTTTAGTTTACCATGATATAAGAAATATCACATCCTCTGTATAGCTGATATTTATATTTAATGAAGGAATCATACAAAATCAATTATGGTTGGTTGCTATTGAGTTCGAGGAATTAGGTTGTATTAGCTTAAGGAAATTTTTACCTATATTTTATAAGAGAACCTTTATATATATATTGAAACTAGATATATTATATCTTATGAAACTTAAAGTTTCTCTTAATATTATTATCTTTCACTATACCAGTAAAGTAATATAGACATGTAATATTAGGCCTAAGTATCGGTTACCTATTATTATTATACGAATTTAATTCACGATACCTATATATATATATAATATATATATATATATATACTATAATATATATATATATATATATATATATATATATATAATAATGCTTTCAAATAAAAAATATGGCATCTCTAACGACTGGCAATAAGATCTGAAAAATTTTCATCTGGGATCGGGCCGGGAGCCAGAAACAAAAAAATTTACATCCGCAATTTTTCAGTTTCAAAACCCAAAGAGGTAAGTTTTGGGAATTTTGAACCTTTGCTGCGTTCTGGGGTCAAAATGCAGAACAAAAAGTGGGTGCCATTCTAAAAGATAAGTTGGCTCGAATCCTATCATAACTGTAATTAATTCCAAGTTTGAAGTCATTTCGAAAAAAAAAATGTTAGGATTTGAATCAAAGATAACTATATGATAACGGATAAAATGTATCTATCAAAAAGTCCTGCAACTACAAATATACGATAAAGAATATGACTAATATATAGATACAAAGAAAACACCCAAAAGACGTATTTATTATGAGAGTAATTAAAAAAACTGAGCTAGGTATTTTTACCTTTCTTTCTCACTTTTATAGATAATAATTAGGCTGAATTAAAGAATATATTTTAATTTAGTTTCCATTATATGGAGTAGTAGGTGATTAAATGGGGCTCAGCCTTGATGATATTTAAAAATTGGACCTTCTCATACTAAAAATAAATTAATATATAAAGAGAAGCAATTATCGTCCTAACCCATTAGTAGCTATCATGACTTATACCCGAATGTATTTTAGGTCAAGTATTTGTATAATTAGAATATTCATAATAAAAACAGGCGATATTATGTTAAATAAATATATATATATATATATATATATATACGTTTGTTGATTGTTTGTCTTACAGCAACGAGAGTGTTCATCACCAAGCTGAAGTTGCAATCAATCTCAATTCTCAGGCTACGAAAAATCTTTTCTCAATTCACTAACTAATAGTAAGGTATAAATAATAAGTAGTAATATATATATAGTATATATATAACAAGAACTTTTTTATATTAATATATAAGTTTTCCTAAGGATTTTTAATTATTATTTATGTTGGCAATGTTGTTATTCTTTAATCTGAAAGTATTAAGATCTATGATTTTATTCCCTTGTATTCCAGCAAGGATATATATACCTTATGCTTATCATTAAAATCAATAGGAATTATGCATTATTGAGATTCATTGAGATAATTTTAAAAAATATAAAGCAAATATATAAAGAAGATGTTATTTTTATTATGTTATTATAAAAAAAAAAATACACTCTATAGTGAGTTGATGGGCCTGATACATCTAGCTTGTATTCCTGAATCGCAACCTTTCCCACAACTACTATTCCCCACTCACATATGTTCTCAATTTTACTAAGTACAGATATTAATGCTATAATGATTGGGCGCTTTCTCGAATTCTAACGGTACCTTATCACTATCATACCATCACTCTTTAAATTTATCAATATTAATTCATAAATTTAATCTCAGCGCGTTTACATAGACGATTAAAACTACCTTATTATATCACTAAAAATCCAATTGGATCCCTGACCTGTTGCACAAAGTACAATTTATCTTCGTAATACTTAGCCTCCATATTCCCTATATAGCTAATAGTAAAACAAATTATTTATAATATGTGTATCCCATATAATCACCCTCTCATATGATTAAGGGGTAACTGTGCATACTTAGAATATCAGCTGACTAGAGTAGAGTCATAAAATGGGTACAACTCTATCTCTTTTTCGCGAGTTGTTACCAGGTAACTATCCATCATAACGGACATTTAACTATATCCTGTAGCTATTATATCATCCGACATAAAGGACTTTCGTGAGTAATTATTCACACTTATTGGGCAAAGAAGCTCTTGTGGACAAAATGATTATACTAGAAGATTGTATAAGTTGGACTTAGAAATATATATTATATAACTCAGATCATCATATCAGGTAGTTTTAGGATACTAGGTCTTATTACCTTACCCATATATATATCACCATTTTTGTTACCTAAGGTGGTGTTGATGGGTGATTAGTATTCACAAAATGTACCATTATTCATGAAAGATTAATGTGATAGGCTGGGTGGTTTTTCAAACCCCTTGTTAACCTGTGGAAGAGAAATTTGAAAATACCTTTTCAATAATATGACACGACTGCTCTGTAAAACTCCACTTTCAACTTGCTCAGGTAACAGAAAAGGCGTATTTACATCTCCTCTGACTCGAGATGGGAAGAAGAGTATGTGTGTCTGCGTCTATGTCCAGGAATGTTCATGTGCTCGCGGTTTTTAAGATTGAAGTCAATCTCCTTCATAATAGTCACCCTTATAGCCACAACTTGCCTTGATTTTCGAAATTAAGTACATACTTTATTAATGCCCTATGGCTGTGTTTATTATCTCCTCAGATGTATCATAGTCGCGGACAATGACGTTGCAAGGCCGGTTGCAACAAACTGACCGCCTTACACAGAAACCAGAACTTGTCAGCGGAGAAATTGGGAAAAGAAAATTAAAAAATTCAACATATTAACGCGAAATCTGTTTACAAGATAACAACAGGGGAAGTTATAGAAATGGATGACTCTCAAGGAATTCGGGCTAGAGGTTCGGACGGAGGAGAACACACCGGGTCCGGGAGAATGAGATGCTTCGTAACAATTAAATAAAACGCACAAAATATATGGTCATACATTTGAATTCTTATGGAGTATAAAGTCTAAAATTGATATTCAAAACAATGGGAATCACAAAGGTATGTATATTATTAATTTAGGTTATCTTTTTGTTCTTTTTAATAACTAAAAATTAACTAAGAAATAAAAAAACTTTTGGGCAACTTAAACTCATCGTTACGACAAATCTGGTTTCTTCTCACCCATAGAAAGGCAAATATAATTTTTCTCCCCACATTTGGCATATACTTTTAATGTTATGGAGGTTCAAAAGAAGTTTGGTTGTGGATATTATAATACTCACAACAATCTCAGCGGGATTCCAGGCGCAACACGGGTGGTATCATCTCACGCGTTCCCGCATTGAGCGTTAGGAGCGAGATATATACGTGGCGAACGGGCGGGTCTCCTAACTGTCTGGACATTCTTTAAACTATCGAATCCCCGTAGGATATCCTATTAAAAAAGAACGGTGTGCCGGGACAGGGTGCTAAAAACGGAAATTGCTCATGAAATAGCGAACGCCCCCTGATGGCGTCTCGGTCCTCTCCCACTACAGGTTGACTCAGGATGCGGGGCTTACTTGCTGCTGGAAACGCTGCTAGCTCTATATGTAAGCGGCGATACCCACCCCCTCCATTCTTATTATTATCTATTTTATTGTCAAAATTTTTTGTTTATTCTCACTTGTATTAAAGTTCCATATTAATTACTCCTCCGACACTTTTTATCAAAGTACGCAATTTCTATAATTCTTCATTGGTATTGATAAATTACCCAATTTTACGTTCTGGAGTATCCTTCAGTATGTTTGGCGGGGCGGGACGACCGAGGACAATAATTTAACCTCTTATAAACGAACCTCCATAAAAATTAACTTGGAAAAACCAAATAAATTTCATAAAGATGAAAAAAATATAATAACTTCCTATAAGCTTGATCCTGAATCTTTCACTCAAACCAGTGATAAAGTATGTATAGGTACACACGTTGACAAATCAAATCAGTCTTGAATGATGAAGTTATAGGTATGTTAAACACACTAAGTGAATATTCTTTTACAACATATGATCTTGTTATGTGGGGGATACAGTAAGCGCTCTGTTTAATAAAGTGCCTAAGGGATAGTATGTGGAGTGTACATTGGGCAAGGCACGATTATGGGATACGTTATATGTTATTATTGTCAAATTTTCGTTTAAGTGGGGTTAATATTTTTTGTATAAGATTGTGTTTGGGGACGGACTAACTATCATGAGCGGTTATCAATTGTATAATATATCGAAATAGTGTTCGCTTGGGATTGGGATCTTAGATGCTGTACTAGCAACCAAGGCACAACTGATGACGGCTCTCAAAACGTAACAGGGTGTTTATGGAAATTTTAATTTTTTCAACGCCAGTGTTGGGGACGCTTTTGGTGAGGCCGTGGTGGGATTACCTGTAAATGAAGGAAAAAAGGAAACACTAACTCAAAAAAACACGAGAAATATGTAATAATAATGATTAAGGAAGTGAATATAAATAATAGAAGGTTAAAGGAAGAGTTTTGGAATATAGCGAAGAGATATGAATGGGGACTTAACAAAGGATAGATGAAGCTCTTCTGGAAGGAAGTGCAGAAGTTTAAGAATTCAAATTCTAAAAAGGAGAAATCTCTCTCTCTATCTCAATCTATTCAATCTATCTTCATCTTATCTATATCTATATATCTCTTATCGTCTCATTCATCTATCAGTATCATTCACTCTACTCTATCTCACACTCTTCTATCTCTCAATCTTGGAGTATATATAGAGGATGATATTAGGGAGACTTACATATATAGAGAATGTGAAAGCTCTCATCTGGGGGAAGGTAAGCTCCGCCGGCGAGAAAAATGTTTATATTCCCGACGGAGAGGGGGTACAAAAGGGGAGTATCTATCTTAAATCATGATAATAATTAGAAATATGGGATAGTTAACTTTTCTTGAGACTGATCGAATAAAGGATTGAGGTAAGAAAGTGTGGATGGGAGTACTCCTCTTATCTCTCACTCTCCTATCTCTCTCCTTATAGTCGTATCTCTCTCTCTCTTTCTCCTCTCTCTTTATATATATATGATTTCTATATTAATTATATTATTCATCTCTATACATATCTATCTTTTCTCTATCTATCTATCTAATCAACAATGTCTTCTATCTATCTCTTCTATCTCTCTTACATCTATATATCTCATCTCTATCCTATCTCTCTATAGTACTTACTCTATATCTATTATCTATTATCTATCTTTCGGTACTATATTACTCTCTCTCTTATTATTAACTTCATATCACAAGTTACTTCTCTTTAATGCAGCTCTTATATCTATATCTCTATAGTTCAATCTACTAATATCTCATATTTCATTCTAACTTTATCTCTCCTACTATATATATCATTTCAGATAATATCTTACTCTATATATAATTCATCTATCTATATATATATACTATATTATAACTATAATATATTAAATATTATAACATATATACTATATATAATTTACCTATAAATACTACTACTATCTTACTATATACTTACTCTATATATCTCTCTCTATAATATATAATATATAATTAATATATATATATATATATATATATATATATATATATATATATATAATATATAATATATATATATATAATATATAATATATATAAATATATATATATATAAAGATAAATAGGGGGATAAAATATACTCAATTTAAAAAAAAAAGCAATAAAACCCATGGTTTTTACATAAATTATTTCTCTTTTATGGAGGAAGGTTAAATATTTGCATAATCACAGGGGATAAACTGCAGTATTTTAAACTTTAAGAGAATCTATATGCACTAAGCTTCCAGGAAATTCTCAAATCTCTCATCTCTCTCTCTCTTCTCTGTCTCTCTCTCTCTCTCTCTCTCTCTCTCTCTCTCTCTCTCTCTCCTCTCTCTCTCTCTCTCTTCTCTCTCCTCTCTCTCTCTCTCTCCCGATCCTCTCTCCTCTCTTCTCCCTATACATATATATTATTATATAATATATATATTATATATATATATATATAAATATATATCTATATATATCACTATATATAATATTATATTATATATATTATATATTATATATATATATATATATATTATATATAATTAATATAGACACACACACATATAGTATATTTATATATATATTAATATATATATATATTATATATATATATATATATTAATATATATAATTATATATATATATATATATATAATAATATATATATATAATATAGACAACACACATATATAATATTATATATAATGTATATCCTATATATATATATATTATATATATATATATATTATATATATATATATATTATATATATATATTAATATATATATATATAGTATATATATATATATATATAATATATATATATATATAGTATAATAAGAAAATTGAAGCCTCTCTAAGCTTAGCTGAAAACTTATTGAACATTCATCGAGGTTACTGCTGACACCTGTGCAATATATTCAGGTGAACGCTAAGCATCGCCAAAGAGCTCAGCCGGTTCTATTACCATGGTACTTCTCATCCACGTTTTGACCTTCTTGAAAGCTAAGAAATGACCTTTCATATTGTTCACTAGTTGAAGGAAAAATAATAACAACTAATAGCAATTAGCAATTGATGGCAAATTTTTTTTAGATATTATTTGAATATATAAAAAATAATTTTTCATTTGAATCTAGAATTTCAAAGCCGTTGTTGCCGTATTTTGTGTAGATGTTATTAATGTTAGGGTAATTATATAGTGTAAATGAATTTTTTTCCATCAACTTCAACCACAGGTTTATGTCTCTATCATCTTCCTCCCTTTGTTCTCTGCAACTTAAGGAAGTAGAGTACATATTAATGATGTTGTTTTATAGCTTAAGAGATTGCATACAAATTAGTGATGTTGCGAATGCGGTTTTAATTAGGGTATCAAGATGTTCCCGCATAATGCTGGTACTTATTTTAAAATTTTGCGTCCTTTACCAAGACTCTGATGCCCGATACCCCTCAACATTAACCACATATTAAATTCACGAAATTGCTTAAATTCCTGTCAAATGATCATTAAATTTAAAATTAAAGTTCCTCATATGTTTATGTTTGAAAATGGATTTATTCATACCCAACTCAACATAGAACATCTATTCATACCCAACTCAACATAAGACACTTAATTCTCAATTCAACATAGAAATCTTTCCATACCAGCTCAACATAAGGACATTTATTCATACCCACCCTTCACGTAAGAAAATCTGGTTCATCACCCAACTCAAGATAGAAATCTATCATACCCAACTTTCAACATAGAACATTATTATACCAACTTCACATAGAGCATCTGTTCATAACCCAAACTTCAACAATAGAACTCTTGTTTTCCCTCAATAGAGCATCTAATTCATACCCAACTTCAACATACGGATCTGTTTTTCCCCATACCAACTCCAAAAATAGAGCGATCTGTTCATCCCAAACTCAACAGAAACCTTATTTCGTACCTAACTCAACATAAAGCTCTATTTCCAATACAAACTTTGGGTCCATTTTACAAAGCCTTTTCATTTTTTGGCTTTTAAGTTTTAATAAGTTATAGAAAAAACAAATAATAAATGGGTATAAATTTGTGAATTTATATCCTGAACCAACCTTACATATTTCTCTATTGTCTAAGTCTGGATTTCCCTTTATAATTATGAGATGATGATATTATGATGGGATGATGGTTGGGATGATAATAATAATGATAATGATAATAATTGATATAACACTGGCCAACAAAAAAAAAATTTTTTTTTGCTGCAAAGGATTTTTATCGATTTATAGAATTAATAATCGGGTGTGCTGATTTTTCAGAAATGGACATTAGTTTTTCCAACGATTTGGCTCAGTTCTTTGAGATCCATTTGTGGTTTTCAGATTATACTCCTTGTAAAAATATCTTTTTAATGCATATTTTACAGTAAATTCGTTTTATTTCTTTTAAGGGGCCTTAACTTTTATAAATAATTTATTTTTTTTCTATTTTTCAGAACATTATGAGTATTTCACGGAAGACTGTTTGAATAACCAATGTAATTTTCTCATCTGTGTGAATAATGGCCAGAGAAACAAAAAGAAAGAAATACTTAATAACTTTGTGAAGCAAGCATATTTGGCATACTTTGGAATGAAACTCGGAGACAAAGAAAACAAATTAAAAACAGATGGGGAATAATAATTACAGGAAGAAAGATGTTTTCATTTCTTTCTGGAAGAAAAAGGGTTTTAAAAAAAAAGAGAAAGACTATGGTCTTGAAAGAGCAAAGAATCACAAGGGACTGTTTATTTTTTGTTTGATGTATGTTGAAGTATCAATTCGTTAGAAACGTTAATTTTGAGTATCCCGGATTTGGAATCAGCAGGCGGACCCTGTACCACAACTCGAGAATTGTTCCATCCAGTTGGTTCACCGTACACTTTTCCAGACTACATTTGTCCTGACGAAGAAGAATATCCAGATTGGTGTGCAACACGTTGTCAGATTAGTGGGTAGTGGAAATAATGAAAAAGAAGTTTACTTCTACATCAGCACCGTTTTTTTCCTCCCGGAAAGAGTTCAATGATTTAACGTACGAGGAGGTTAATCTCAAAGCAGATTCCTAGAGCTTTTTTAGCTCTAGACTAAGTGAAAAGAACTGTATCAAGGAAAATTGTAATAACTTTTTTTTCGGACAAGAGAAGGAGAAGTATCGAAATTTTTCCAATTGAGAATACAGACCTAAGTATACTGTAGACTCTGGCTCCTCTGCCAAATGGGGTTTTAACCTAAATAAAGCCGACCAAGAAGGATTTGGCCCGATTGTGTTTATGGATAGTTAAACGAGAAGCTTGTTGTGTTTAATTGAACCCATGGCAAATGCTATGCAATCGATACAATAGGTTCACTCTAACAAATGAAAAGAGAATTGAAAATATAAGAATGATCTTGCAGAGCTTAGATTAATAATGAACACCAGTGGTCTCTATATGCGTTTGAATTTTGAAAAGCTGTCAACATCTCTTATGGGGCAGCAAAGCGGAATATTCTAATACCCTTGTTTCACATTGCTTGTGGATCACGTAGGGCTTAAAGAAGTACATGGGGAAAAGTGTATGGCCTCCTAGGGAAAATAATAACTGTTAGGTGGCATCATTCAATAACGCCACTGGTTTTTGACAAGGAAAAAATTAATTTCCCACTATCACATCAACTAGGATACTTGAGAAGCAATTTGGGTTTTTAAGGGCCTACGACAAAAAGATGTGAAATTGTTAAACTATAAATTTGGGCCAGATTTTTTTCAGCTTGAGTAATGGGAGGAAAATCAAAAGTTGCGAATCTTTTAAGCGGCCCTCAAATTCGCCAGATCATCAAGGGATGACAATTTCAAATAATTTTCTGACTGATATTGAAGCAAAATTTTGGCCTTGGGAAGTTTTGGTCTTGGTTGTTTAGACTTTTTGGCAAACCATAAAATCTTGCAACTCTGTAGAAACTGTACAGAAAATGCTTTCAGGCTTCAAAAAAATTTGAATGCTATAATGAGCATAAAAGTTCACTTTCTACATAGTCAACTAGATCCGTTTCCGGAAATTAATCCTGGATGTTATAAGTGAGGCAAACAAGGGGGAGAGGTTTTTTCCATCAAGATATAAGGTGATGGAAAAAGATACAAGGAAGATGGGGAATACACAAATGATGGCAAGACTTAAATTGTTTGGAAAAGCCTTCAACGTGGAATTGTCCACATTTCTTGCAACACAGAAGACATCATTATAGACAGCGAATTTGTAATGCCTTGATGTGTGAAAATTTCATTGTTAACTGAATTGAAAATGAGTTTTGAAAACCTATTGCATTTTATTTAACTTTATGCATTAACAATTTTGGATCTATATATCCTTCGTGTTTTTATTGTGAATTAAGTTACAACCTAACATAAATTGTTGTTATTAATGTAATTTTTGGTGGAAACCAAATCTGTTATCTCACAAACTAGAAAGCCAATCTAAGGAAACGGAGGTCCCCATTATTTCGAATCAGGGACAAGTTACTTTATAAATGACGCTTCAAAATGTTTGCCGCAAAATCTTTGGTTTTTTTTATAAAATTGATTCGGCAAAAAAAATATTTTTAATATATATACTATTTATTTTTGGGAAAGTCTTTTTTGTTTTATTCGTTTTATTTTTTTGTTGATTTTTAACAAAGGGTTATTTTTTTTAACACTTACTTTTTACAAAAGGGTTAAATTCAATTATGTGGGCCTACCGTAGTTTTAATTATAGCGGCAACTGAGTCGTGAGTATAAGGCCCTAAGTTGACCCTTCCTCTGATCCTAGGTAAGCAGTTACCTAGAGAAATTCCATTTTCCCGAAGGAAAAAGTTTTTAAACGTAAACCTAAAAAAAGTAGGCATAGTTTCTCAATTACTATCATTATAACTTTGCAATGTTGGTTTTGTATGTGTATAAGTTAACCGCCTAAAAGTTTATGCGTTTTTAAATGCCAGTAACGACATTATAGTTATGTTAGGTAATTATAAAGGTGGACTCGGAAAGGAAAAGCTTTTTAAAGGGTTGATAATCATCGTTCATTAATATACACCAACACTCTAGATTCAATGGTAAGTAGAAAAAATGAGAAACTTAAACTGGGTTCGAGGGTTAAAAATATTTTTCTTTCCCAATCGGACATTGATCTTCCGTTCAATTATTATCAATGAATTTTTCTGGTAAGGCGGAGCTTTACGAATTAATCAGACTAAGTTCGCCCACATTAGCTATTGTTATTGTATGAACCCGCCCATTTTTCGGTTATCAGAAATGGCAAAAACAAAGGGAATTTTTTTTTTTTATATTTCAGAGACAATGGAATAAACTAAGTTCCCTATTTTGTCATTTTTCAATTTACAATTTATTTCATTTTTTATTTTTAGTTTTATTTTATTTTAAATATTAAAAGAAAATTCTAATCTTTTGTTTTGGAACTCAGAACCATGTTTTTTGGTATAATGTCTCTTAACTTTAAAAAGTTCTTTTTATCCTAAGAAAGGTTTTCCCCTAGCTTAATATTCTCTGCTTAAAAAAAAGTCTATCTTAACAAGTTTTCCCAGCTTAAATAAAGTTCTACCTATAAAGTTTTTCTGGCACAAAAAATGTTTATCTTAAATACAATTTTCGTTTTAGAAGTCCTTAGCTTAAAAGTCTATCTTTAAAAAGTTTTTTTCAGCTTTTAAATATTCCTAACTTAATAAAAGGTTTCTAGCACAAAACGTTTTATCTTAAATAAATTTTCGTTTTAAAAGATTTCTAAGCTAAAAGTTCTTCTAGTTTAAAAAAAGGTAGCTAGCTTAAAAGACCTCTATCACTTTAAAAAAGTCCAGGATTAAAGTTATATTATAATTTAAAAGTATTATTATCTCTCATGGTCTATAAAAAATCTCTAGCCTTTTTAAAAACGTTTTTTTAACTTATAAAAGTAATCTATATAGTATAAACATGATATTAACTTATAATATTAAATATAACGCTCAACATATAATAATAATATATTATTTTCTAGCTTAAAAAAGAAATTTATTAGTAAATAATGTGCTGTGGCTCATAGTCATTATATGTTGGACAAAAAATGTATAGTGGGAGTTCGCATAAGGTGAATATAAGAAGGTATTACTCATAAATATCCTCTCTCGGAATAATAGTTATCTAGGTCAGCAAAAAAGGAATGGTATTCTCAGTGAATCTGTTTAAAATAGATCGGGTGGAAAATCTTATTAAAATCATATCTGACATACAATTGGATGAGCCAGTGATTAGATGGGTGATTTCAGGTTCTTCATTTACTAAGATTTCATATAATCTCGAGCTTAAATACTCAAATAAATCGGCGAAATGGACAAAGTAAAACCTTACATCTTTTTGTACTGTATTACAAGTTTTTATATTTTAAATAACGGTTGAGAAACAGACAATCAAGCGAAATGCATATATTGGCCACTCTATATATTAAGGGCTTAACGCATACTTTACGATTAGTAAGAAGGTTGTTGGTTTTGAAAATTTAAAATCCTAGGAAAATTGACATAAATCTCATAATCAGAATATAAAAATGAAAATTTTAATAAGGGATTCACGAACTACTTCATCTATCAGTAAAATCTTGTTTAAGAATCAAAGCACGAGAAGTTGATTATCGTCTATTCTCTGCGCCACTAAGATATCGAGAGAATAGTTATATAGGTCAAAATAATCGATATGCATTTTCAAAGGCTCTTATCTCATTTCTATCATAATTATTCGATAGAAAATAGCTCTATAATAATGATCATGAAAAAATGACAATCGATCAAAAATGACGTTGTAAATGAACTCAAGTTAATTTAAATTAATACGTATCAAATAATAAATTGTATATAATTCTTTTGGCTAAAAAATGAGAATAAAAATATATACATTTGTAACGATATCATTATAAAAGAAATCCCTACGATAAAAGGTAGTTATAAAATAATCACATAACATTATATTTATGTTTATTTGCCTCAATTATATATCGATACTGATGACGATAGTAATACTTTACACTCATATATATAATCCAAGATAGCACGGATGTGCAATCTAATAATCAAATGTGGATTATTTAGTACTAGATCCTTCAAGTGATTTAGAATAATACTAAATTATATTAGAGTGATAACGATAATAGACAAGATAAATTATCTTTTCAATCTATAAGGTGCTAATAAAGAAGAATATTTGTAAAATTTAAATTTATATCGCAAGTATGATAAATCTATAATAATGGGATTCTGTGCACACAATATAGATTAGAATCAAGGTTTAACATTTTTGATATAATTTTATATTCACTTGATAATACTAATTAATCACTAAAATAATAGATATTTAATTATCTATATTCTGGATGGTAAATCTGAAAATACTTTATCTTCTTCAGATAAAATAACTGTTCTTATTATGGTGAACGATATAATAATCTTAAAGAATTTATATGCTCAGGATAACGCATAGTATGAGAAATATTGGGCTATAGTCTTTAACACTAGTGTTGCCATTAATATATAGATCGTAAGATAAGAGATATACATATATGTATCTCCAATATGTAATATTAGAACATTCACTGAAAAAGTTCTAGATAACAATGAATATAATAATATCATAACTCATATCAATTAATTTTTATGAAAATACTGTGAGCGATAAATAAGACTTTGGGTATGAGAATAATTTATTTAATAATAACATTAGTTATATAATAACCTCAACACTACGAGCAATCTTAATAATCAGAATAAGAATGATGGAATTTTAATTTGAATATAACGACTCACAATAATGATGATGCAATCTACTGAAAATATAGGTAGGGAATATTATAATCATGGAAAGATAACTAATCTTGGATTAATTGATCTTTTAATCTAAATTTAAATTGAACCATTTTTCCTCCTCCACCATCAAAGTTCTTACTTTTGAATTGTTAGTAAAATTCTTAATACATACATCCTTACACTAGATGACGATAGTATTAGGGTTTCTATGATCTACTTTATAGTAAGTCATAAATAACTCAAAGAATAAAGCTTAGACTAATAGATTATATAATAAATACAGAATGAGATATATATATCATTTAGATATATAAGCTAAATTATATGATTGATAGAATTCGTGTATTAATCGCACAAGCATCATAGTCGATGTAAATTTGAATTGTTTATTATGAATTTTAAATGTTCAAATCCATGTTAGTATGAATGTCAATTTTTTATAAAATCTCACTATAAGCAAAACTTAATATAATTGTTGTTGCTCAATATACTCTATTATTTAATGGTAATAACACTGCATAAGTCTATGTAATATCTATAAATATGTATACTCACTATTAGTCAAAACCATAAAAATGTAAATTACTGAGAAACGATTTGAATACAATCTTAAAATTCAAAAAAGATAATTAAAAAGGCAACTTACTATCATACTATATATTAGATTCACTTTATAATATTAGAAAATGAAATTCTAATGCATAGCTAATGTGCCATAAATATATAATAAATAACATACAAAAATAGAATAAATAATATATATAGATACAATATATATTACAAAGTCAGTGAGGTTATTGGGAAAAGAAGAGTTAGAAGCCCTAGACTCTATCCATTCAAGGAATCACCCCAGAAAAGATTCGTAATAAATATAATAGTATATGAAGAATAATCGTTCACATGATTATAATAATAATAATAAGAATGGAATTATTTGGAAGTAAATCATAAGAAAGATTAAAAAACATGTGACAAAAATGAAAAGAAAATGAAATAATAAAAGCTGTCTAAGAACTAATTGAAAGAACTTTTAGAATTAGATAAGATTGAATTTTCATTGAAATTATAAAGTTAAGGATAAATAGTCATCACAATAACTTGATCGAATAATTAATCGTAAATAGTTAGGAAAATATAGTAATCACAATTTATACGATGTATAGTGTGATTTTGTAGGTAGTTATGTCATGGGTGGGTAGGATAAATATTTATAATCATACATAATCATATACAATTACAATAACAATTAACATAATATACAATAAATAACATAACATAATCATAACATATATACATAAAATTCGATAAATTGACATATATAATATATAAATATATACATTAATCATTAAATGCATAATATACTTATCATAATAACAATAAATATCATATAATCATTACAATAATACATTAAATAATCATATATAACTAATAAAATACATAATATCAATAAGTACATTTTAAATAGACATACATATATAATTACAACACTGACAAAACACGGCATCATCATATATAAACTTATCATTTAAAATATCACAAAACCCTTATATATAAGCAGAGGCTTATTAAAAATTATTCAAACGTAGGGAAACTATCTTTAACATAAAGAAGGTTGATTAGCAATAAATGTTTACAAGAGACCTTAGGGTTACAATAATGTCGTAACCCCTCTATTTTAAAAAAATGTGCAATAGATATTAAAAAAATATATATTATATAACATTTTATCATATCAATATATAAGTAAATTACTATTAGAGACTGGAATAAGCTAGGTTAACTTTATTTAATATATTTAAATCATTAAAATTTATGATACAAACTTTATTCCTGAGAAGAAGCAAAATAAAATTAAACATATAAATTGTCAAGTGAGAACTATAAGTTAAGAAAAAAAGAAGTAATGTAACGAAGCTACTTAACACCTGAGAGACGAGTGTTCTCATAATTTTGACATAAGGTTATTTTATTGTTTCATATATTTTAATTTAGTCCGCTGTCGTGTATCTCAAGTTGATAATGATACTGGCTATTATAGTTTGATACAAAAAGAAGTTAAAGGAATGTAATTTTCTTTATGCCGGGAAATAACCAAGCCCTAACACTTTTTAAGTAAATTCCCATATCTATTCTCACAATGGCTAGACTCACAGCGATATAGTCAGAAATATAACCAATATTGTAAAAAAATAATGAAAGGAGCATTACAAGAGGAGACCATAAAAATTTCTTCATCTACAATGATGACAAAACAGAATGCAAGAGATGAATTAATGATTCTTCTTTTTTTATTTAGTATTCATTTCAGTCTTATCAAGTTGAAAGATTTAGTCTGACATATTTCTTCGTCACAATTCTTCGTAGCTATGTACTCTCAGCAAGGTAATAGAACAATATTCATTTTTTTATGATGCCTACGCAAATCCTACTAAGCATAGGACACAACTGTATCAATCGAGGGATCAATGAAATGATTGGGAAATGCCCTTAAATGTTTTTTGATAATAAATAAATAATAAATAATAATAATATTAATAGGACAAAGGCGTATATCCGTACTAAATGAGTTAACTCTAAATATGAATACATTAAATAATATTGTTAATTTATGTATATATCTATATTATTAATAATATTTATATATTTATTATATATAATATTAATATTATTAATTATTAATATTTATTATTATTACTTTATATTACTATATAATTTAATAAATTATTATCCTCAATAATAATTAATTTAATATATATAAATATATATATATATTAATATTATATATATATTAATTAATTATAATAATATCAATTAATTTAAATAATTATTTTATTTAATAATAATAATAATTACTTAGAATTCTATAATATTGTCAGAAATAATCTTTTGTTTTAAATTTGAGTAATTTTTTAATTAATATTATTTAACTATATGGTTTAATTAGTATATTTTAATGATTTAGTAATAATACAATTATTCTCGTAGAGTATATTTCTTTATATAATATTTAATAAGTAATAATAATATATAAAAAATGAATAAATGAAATATACAATGAAAGAAATAGTAAGTTACATAACTTTTTTTAAATAATTTTAATAATAGTTTCTGACATACAAGTTATTCTGAATATCCGTTAAAATTAACTTTGGACAGGTGCACGTGTATTATAATACGACTACTCCCTTAATTTATGATGATGAATATAGCTGACATATATATTAAAATAAAAAAAAGACATAAATAATAAAATTAAATATTAAAAATTAGATACTTTTTCCAATATATGTATTATTAATTTAGATAATTTTAATAATAATAATAATAAAGAATATAAAATTTAATCTAGTGAACATTACGTTGAAAATCTTTATGATTATATGAAGGGAAGAAGATGAGATAGGTTAAAAAATGTGCAGAAACGAATGTATTGAAATGTGAAAAAATGAAAGGGTGAAGCAACAAGAAGTGATAGTAAAATTTTGAATTAAAATGAAAGAGTAAGCGAAATCATGAAGTATAGGATCTTGATATTATAGTATAATGAATATCAGATAAACATAATAAATGTTCAGTTAAAAAATTATTTTTATCTAGGATTTAATAACATAAACGGTGCATTGTAGAGAACCCTAATATAACTGTTAATATACTTTAATCATTAGGAAACCAGAATAATGAAAATTAAATCAGTCCACGGTCCACAGTTAAACGATTCTTATAGATATATAAGAATTTAATATAAGAAGCTCAGAGTGAAAGAATAAAATAATTTATATCTTTGTTTTGATATGGTATAGTTTTAAATTGTGATTATTTATGGTAATATCTAATATGATAGATTATATTAATGTGGTGTGTATAATATTGGCCATGAACGAAACATTAATTTTATCACTTCTTATTATAACAAATAAAAGATTATATTATGCAATTGAGATTAAGTTTATTATATATAAATAATAAATATTTAAATGATTATATATCATAGAGTTATTAAATTTCGTATATTAGTTCCATTAGTTATTTAATTTTATTAGTAGTATTTAAATCTATTTGTATATATGTTTATATATATTTTATTTAATAATTTTCGTTAAGGATTTTAAATAGGTTGGTTTATTCAGTTATCATATAAGGTATCATATTCATTCAGAAATTTTAGTTATTCATTGAAGAGGTCCCAAAATCAAAGAAAAAACTTATTCATTCAATGCTTCTCTTACTAAAGTGATATAACTAAAATAATAAATCTTATCATGTATTAATATCTCAAACTTAATCTATGATTCAGTTTAGTATCTCAATTTATTCATCTATTAATGATTCCTCAGACTTATTATTAGTTTTCCTGTAGTATTATAAATAGTTCTACTTATCTCTAATATATTAGATTTTTCGTATATTTTCGGAAAATCTCTAGTATATAACAATTTATTTATTTTTTACCATGAAAGATGACCTAATAGATTAACGGATATTTGGTTTTTAACTTTTTGCTACTAGGCGCCAGAGTAATCACCGCGCGTGTAATAAAACCTAGTGGAGAAAATAGGGGTACGGTGGGTCCGGTATCGAGGAATATTGTTACAGATATCATTTTTTTTTGTCTCCTGAGGGTCGAAAGCATACTTGAAAACACAAATTTTTAGGAAAACTTGAGGGATAATTTCAGCACTCTCCAATTCTTATCTAGTTCCATTGCGGATATCAAGGCAGTCATTTTTTCCATAAAATATTTTTTTCCTGTTACAAATATGGTTTTCACTTATAAATTTCTTAGAAAAGATAACAATGTGCCTCATTGTTAGCACGCCTCAAAGAGAGTGCGTGGAACAAATAGCTGAGGCTTACTACATAAAACATCTAAAATAGAGACATACATATTATGCTCTATTCCTTACCAATAGTGCATAATATTATGCTCTATTGGTAAGGAATAGAGCATAATATTATTTGAAACGATATTACTAAAAAGATTCTTTTTTTTAATTTACACCCTCTCTTTTATAATCTTTTATTTATAATTCCCCCCCACTCTTTCAATTAATATTGTAAGTAAAGATTATATAAGAAAAAATAAAATCTCATGTAAGAATGTACCGAAACGATTTTATACGAAGCTTGTAAACTCGGACTCGGACCAATCGGAACTCAAACATTTTCCTTAATAACAATGCGAAATAAGCTTCACATGCCATTCATACTTTGTTCTTACTGTCTAATTTAATCATATTTTATGGTTTCTATAGACTCTATTTATTAAGGTATATAGTTAAAGTGCTCAATTTTGTCAAATATAACTAGTATATAAGGATTATTGCAGTATAAGATATTAGGAATTAATAAAAGTTAAAAATATCACTTATTTATTTATTACTTATTATTATTATATAAAATCCTAATTTTTACTTTTGAAATCTGAATTTATCTCATTATTATTCATTAATTATATAAATTTATTATTATTATTATTAAATTTATTATTTATTTAATTTTTATTATAATATTATTATATATTTTATCATTATTATTATTATTATTATTATTATATTATTATTATTATTATTAATTATTATTACTTAGTATTTTATTATTAATTTATATATTATAAATATATTTAATATATTTAGTTTTTACTATTTATATATTATTATTATTTATTATTATTAATTAATTAATTCATTCTGAATTATTTTATTATTAATTTTATTGTTATTCTTTTGAGTTATTTAATTTATTAAATAATTTAATTATATTTATTATTTTATATTTTATAATTCTATTATTTATAATCTCATTAATTAAATTATTGAATTTAAAATTATTCTATTACAATTATTATTTTCTCGAACGATTAATTATCTTAGGATTTATTATCAAATATATTATTATTTAAATATTATTATTTCCCTATTTAAATTATATAATTAGAATTGTTTACATTAATTGTTTAATTCTGTTATTTATATATTATACTATTATTATTTTATTTATTATTTTTTATTATTATTTCTTTTCTTATATAATATTTAATTATTTATAATATTCTAATTATTTTACTATATTATTATTGAATTACTAATAGCTTTCAATTTTAAATATATTATTTAATATTATTTAAATTAATTTATATATTTCTATCTATTATTATTATAAATTTATTTTTATTTATTTATTATCTAATATTTAATTCTTTTTATAATTATTTCTTTATTTATATTTTTCTTCTTTTGTTAGTTTATCATTTATATTTAACATTTTTTATATTATTACTTATTATTATACCAAATTTCTATATGTTTTAATTTTTTATTTCATAGGAAATGGACTTCAATAAACTAAGATATTGTCGGCTTCTCTTAAATCAATAATTGCTTCATTAGTTATTAATTATCATTTTATGATTTTTATTATTTATGCATTATTTATTTATTTTATATTATTAATGGGTAACCATCTGATTTAATTAAAATTATTATTATTTTATCTATTAATTTATGATTGGTGGTTATTATTAAAATATGTGATCTATAAATTCCATATCTATTATTTATTATTTTTTATTTATTTATTTCCAGTTTATTATTATCTCTTATTATTTTGATTAATTATAATATTATATCACATTAAGAACTATTATTTCAGCCCTTTTATTTTTTATAATTTATAAACAACTATAATTAGTGTTATATTTTTAGTATTACTATTATTATTATTCTTACTTAATATGGTATTATTATGGTTACAGATTATTATGTTTGTTGTTCTTTAAATTTTTATATCTCGTGGGTTGAAATTTTATATATATTATAATTATTTGACTATATGACTATATTTATATTTTGAGAATATGACTCTAGTAATAAATGTAATTGACTTTATTATTGGTCATAATTTAATTTGATTGTGAGTTGGGATATGAAATGATTAAGTGTCGTAATATTCCGTCATATGGTACGACTTGTTGTAATTTAGTATGTTGAAATATTATGCATTAACTCATTTTTTCTAATATATTGGTTAATTAAATTTTGGGGCGTGATGGTGTTATATGTTTTTGGAAAAAATCTTGTTTTTGAGACGTGTTAATAGTTAAAAACACTTAAGTGATTTCTTATTTTTTTTGGGATACGGTTATATTAATCAATCCGATTTTTTTTCGTAATTAAACTACGTTTTAGTGCTAAGGGCAAATCTTTAAATTTATTCTTTTTTTTTTAGGTGTATATAATTCGGTTTTTAGTACATTTTTGTTTTATTGTTTATTAAGTTTATTAATTATTATTAATTAATGTGTTTATTTTTAGTTTAATATTAGTAAATTATTTTCATTGTGTTCTACTTAATAAATATCTTTATTTTATATATAACTCTATAAAACTAGTTTTTGGGGCCTAAAACTTATATAAGCATTATATATGGATCGGATGGGTTACGTCAGATCAAACATGGGGTGGAAAAATAAAAAAATATATATAAATATGTATCGGAGGAAAAAAATCGAATTAATTTTATTGTTTGAGTTTGCGTTTAATTATTTTATTCTTATTAATTTTAACCCATTAATATATATTTGTATGGTCGGATAAACCAAAACCCTCAAGAGAATTCTTTGCTTAATAAATTTAATCTACTATATGATTGTAATGGTTAGTTCTAATGCATTCTGTTATTGAAAGCATTAAGACTGTAATTTAATTATGTGGTATTTGGACTAATCACTTGGTTTGGATATATTGATAAGTGTATTGAAAATAATTTATTTGGTAGGAAGCATCAACCTTGCTAAATATAATATTATTTCGAATATTGATAAGTATTCAATTTAAGGATTTTGATTTTTTGAATTTTATAAGATTGGAAATATTGAGTACTAGCTCTCTGATAATAGGAACAAAACTATATATCTATGATGTTGAGGTGAGAAGCTTTAACATACTATAAGTATCTGATACTAATTGTTAAGCCATATTATATTAGACAAAATTTGAAATGTCAAGATAATATTTATATTGTATAACTTAGAATGTATATCTCTCAAATATTTAGTGTTGCTTATAATTATTATTATATTAATAACTAATGGTTCTTTATTACAATAATGAGATAATATTGG
Organism: Trachelipus rathkii; assembly: GCA_015478945.1. Classification (NCBI taxonomy): domain Eukaryota; kingdom Metazoa; phylum Arthropoda; class Malacostraca; order Isopoda; family Trachelipodidae; genus Trachelipus; species Trachelipus rathkii. The sequence goes on along the minus strand of JABUQX010047465.1, from coordinate 11,993 downwards.
AATAATAATTTAATTGAATTTGCAAGCAGTTATTTTTATATATTTATTTTATTATTATTAATAGAAGATTACATGTTTATTATCATTTTATTATTATTTGTATACCTTTGATTATTCAATCGTCTTAATTGATTTTAGGTAATATTAGAGGATGAATATTCGAATGCTTTGAGAAAGAGTAAACAGCTGTGTGCACGAATACGTGAAAAATTTTATGTTTCACAACTGAATATGAAATAATGTATAATTTTTGTGGCGTGAATAGTCATATAAAGGAGAAGCAAAATCCTTTCTAATGGACGATCGAGAATACTTAAAAGGGATTTAATTTCAGGTTTTTTGTTAATCTTTGTGTATGTTCTTTGACTTAATATGAGGATTATATTATGCATGCTCTTATACCCGCATAATCTCAGAATAATGATATGAGGGGTGAGTTAAATTTCTATCTATAGGTTTTTCCGCCGTAAAAGTAATTAAAAATAAAACATTTACACTTTTCACGATAATGCATTTCCGAGAAACAGCACCAGTGAATAGCAACTTACGAATTAATCTAGATGTCAAAATATGACAATTAAAATGCTTCATATTAAGTTTAATAATAAACGATAAACTGTAATTGTGTCTAATTTGTTCTAAACCCTTTTAAGATAAATTAATTGTAGCGCGTTTAATATCAACTTTTAAGAATTAGAAGTTTTTAGCTTTAGGTATGGCTAATTATGTCAATTTCTTTTTTAAAAAACACTCTGTATGGCTTTCATCTTGTAGAGTTTCCGTGAGAGTTTGAATGGGGAAGCAAGGAAACATATGTTAACTAGAGAGTTTCTTTTTTTTTATTTCCACGATTGCTAACATTTTTTTTTTGTTGAACAACAATATATTTCTAAATTTTTTTTATATCATATAAATTATATATTATTATTATTTATATATTTATATATATAATATATTATATTAATAAATTATATAGTTATAATTTATTTTTTATATGGATTATAATTTACTAAATTATTTTTATATAATTAATTATTATTATAATTATAATTTAAAGTTAAATATATATCTTAAATTATATTAAACATAACATATATATTTAATTATAGTTCTATAACTATATATATATTATTTAATTTATATATATTATATTTAATTATTTATTTAATTATATATATACTTATTGTTTATATATTATATATATATTTATATATTAATCTATTATAATATTATTTAATAAGGTAACCTTTGGATACCTTTATCTTATACTGACTGTAAAGATAAAATTTTCATCTATATTATATGATAAATAAGGTCTTTCATTATATATATATATATATTATAACTAATATTTTTATATCTAATTAATCCTACAATATATATACTATAATTATATTCTATGTATTATTAATTTATTAATTAATTATATTTATTATATAAATCTATTATTATTATTTAATTTTCATATATTGATGTAAATAGATCATATATAATAATAATATATATATTATATATATTTAATTATCTTTAAATATAGAATACTTTAGAATTTATCTGTATTTTAATTAATTTATTTTAAATTAATTATCAGTAACTAATCAAGTAGCTTTACGCAAATTTCTTGTTATGATATATATCATATTTATTGTAATAGTTACTTCATAAAATACTATTTATACATAATATTATATATTATATTATTTATATATAAACCTAATTTATATATATAATATATAATATAATTATATATATTATACTTATCTATATTTTTATTATATATGTTTATATTATATATATATATATATATATAATAAATTTAATAGTAATATATATATTTGCATGTATTCTCTTTTATGTAATCTTTTTATCTTTTTACATTTTCTATCTGATCTACTCCTATAATAATCCAATATCTTTTATTTTCCTAAAATTTCTTTTTTTCCATAAGATTTTTACTTTATGAGTATTTATGTAAATTTGTTGTTTAATTTGTTGTAAATTTTTTTTTGTTTTCCTAGAAAACTGATTTGATTCCTAACTTGGGGAATCTAGAATAAGTCCCCTTTTTGCTTAATAAATAAATTAACCAACATCGCGTGTTACTATAACTATTTTATTCTGTAATATGTTGTTAGTGTATTTATGTATTTTTACCTTATTATGTTTATATAATATCTATTTTTAATATTAAATATTTATTAATATTAATATTATATATATATTATATTTTAATATATTTATATATTATATATATATTAATATTTTTTATATTAATTAATATATTATTATATATATTTATAATAATATATATATATATTTTATAATTTAATATATATTATATATATTATTAATATATATTATAATATATTTAAGTTTTAATTAATTATTTAAGTTATTTATATAATAAGAGCTCAGGGAAAGCAAAAAAATATTATTAAGATATTTGTATTTTTTTTTAAGATTCTTTTTTAAATCTAATAACATTTAACACATGTATTTACAATTTTTTGGTCACTTACCTAAATACTTTTTTGAAACAAATATATAACTTGAACTTTCGATAAAATGAGAATTGTAGAGTTTTGAGCTATATACTACTACGCGTGCCAGGAGAGGGTTTGGCCTGAAAGCAGAAAACTTCTGATGTAGGTGGGAAGTTGAATCGTGGTAGTATTAATTCGCCTTTACCATGTTAGCTTAGTTCAATGAATTTTACTTACTTGACAAGCAGAGTAGTCATTTCAAAGTAGAATGTAGTTAAGTAAGAATGGGGTAGACATTGCGGCAATATCCTTAAAGAGTTGTGTAAGTAATAGGTTGATCTAAATAGTTGGAATAGGACGGTATTTTCGGAATAGGAAAACATAATCGATATTGGATATGGATTTTTCTTTATGAGCGGATTCCAAAGCCGTTGAATAATTGCTGTTTAATAACCAAGAATATCTTAATATTATATATATTTATTATTAATTATATATATTATTTTAATATTATATATATATATATATAATATTATATATATATTATATTATATATGAGGAGAGGGGAGGAGAGAGAGAGAGAAGAGAGAGAAGAGGGAAAGAAAGAGAGAAGAGGGAAATTAATACTAATTGGGCGGAGAAACATTAACAACTCATTCATTCATTCATTGATTTATTTTCTATATTGTACACCTCTTACAATATATTATTATTATATTTTATTATTTATTACATCTATTAAGATATATAATATAATAAATATAATATATATATAATATATATAATATATTAATTTATTCGTTGGGGTTGGTTGGGAGCTCATGGGGCCACGTAATTTTGTTTTGGATGGCCTCTTGTTTGTAGAAAGTAAACAGACCTAGTAAGCAAAGCAACAAGGAATCAAATGGTTGAGACATATTGCAAGGATTATAATTATTATATATAAATATATATATATATTATATAAATTTATAAAAGTATATTTAAATATATATTATATATATTATATTATCTTATAATATAATATAATATATTTATATAATTATATATATTATATTATATTAAATATAATTATATATATTAATAATATATTAATATACTATACCTCTCCTCCTTTTAAATCTAATAAAACCGCCTATATTAATAAATTTCATATAAATATGAATTAACACATAAACACCTTAAGTAACCCGATGTCCATAAGACCTTGCACACAACAACACATACAATTTATACACACACGTAACATACCTACTTGAAATGCAATGGTTTTTATCATAATTTAGACGCCAATATATGATGTAGGAAATTTCAAAAGAAGATTTTATATCTGCTTGTTTGGAGACTAATGTATTTGCGGTTGTAACTGTTTTTATTGTAAATTACCTGAGGCGCGAAAGGAGGTATATTAATCTTGTCCTGTCAAATTAGCAAAATTGTATTTTATTTATTCGAATCACTTACTATATATATAGTTATTTATTATTTTTATATATATTATATGTTAAATTTATTTTTTTTGTGGTTAGTATTATATATTTATTTTTTATTTTTATATATATTATTATTAATTTTTTATGTATATATCAATATAGGGCAAGTTATCCCCTACTATTTTAGGACAAGGGGAAACCGCTTAGACCCAAAAAACTTGCTAAGTGCCTTTGAATCCAAAGAAATGTGAAGGGTATTGATTTCCCGGACATGATTCAATGGCTAAATTTTCACTCGCTTACTTTAGCGGACATCGGTTATCGTTTTTTACGATCGTTCGGTGGTGCCCACTGGTATATCCAAGTTATTTATATTAATTAATATTTTCTTTTATTTTTATAATTTATTATATATTATATATATACTATATAATATATTATATATATATATTATATATGGAAATACATATTCACAAGGGTAAACTCCGCATAAAAGATGGCAAGGAGTCGGGGTCTCTCGGCCTTCCGGGGAACGACAGTGAGTAGGACGTTATTTCCATCACCTTCCGGGGAAGGG
>JABUQX010047465.1:0-2500 GCA_015478945.1 Trachelipus rathkii | reverse complement strand
TTAGCCTCGTCCATGAGAGGTGAATTCAGGGGTGTCCAAGCTATTTTAGGGAAATCCTTTCTCAAAAAAATTTACACTCGCTGTGTAAGCCATTGCTTAAATTTATGCATCTCTCATACATTTAGAGTTCAGGTTGTAAGAAATGCGATGGGTGTAATCAGAGAAATTTACAAATTTTCAAGCCAATAAAAGGAGACCTTTGCCAAGCAAAAAAATTAAAGACAAATAGCAAGATTGTGAGAATGCGAGAATGAAAATGTTCTTTGAAACAAGATGGTGCGGTAGGCACGAAGTTGTGCAACTTTTTATAGAAATGCTTATACCAATAGTAGCAGTTCTGGAGCATGTTGTTCAATTGCTAAGTGAACTTTCTAAAAGAGAATTATAAATTTTAAATAATATAGGGACGCTATCATTCATTCCAGCTCTGTTTGTTTGTGTCTTCAAAATTGTTGAGATTGACTTACAATCTTTCAAAATACCTACAAACTAAAAGCATCGGCCTATGTAGTGCAATTGAACAAGCAAACACTACAAGAAAAAATATTCATCTTCATGTGAAAATGCTGATTTAGAGTTTCACGAAATGTTCGAATCTTCTCTGAGAAAGCACCTACAGACCCGGAGACGTACCATGGACTAACAGTTTTTATATCAAGTTTAAACAATATGATTTCTTCAGTATAGATGAAAGGTTTTGAACACACCAGGACAGCGTGCCATCTCCTCAGTTCTTTATTCCAGGCAATTGTGACGTTTTATTTGAACAAGTTCAATCAGTTCTTTAATTCCACATACACGACTTGATTGATTCTTACGATGAAGTCTTTCTGGGAGAGGGGAAATTTGGAGACAAAAGTGAAAAGGATTTCAAGAAATAACCCTAAGTGCTCTTGCAGGATTAGAAGAATGCGCCGAAAATTTGTTACTTGCTGTAGTTCCTGTTTCTACAGCTCCAATTGAACGAAGCTTTTCGAAACTGAAATTAGTTAAAACGTATTTTAGGAACATAACAAGACAATATAGTCTGAATGAATTTGCTTTGCTCTTTATTCAAAGACTTGGCTTTAGAAATTACCAATGATCAAGAAAGTCATAGATCATTTTACTGGATCTGGCAATGCACGAAGTTTGCAGCTTGTTCGGTAAAGTCTAGTTAAAAATTAAAACTGTTGATAATAATTATTGTTTTCTTACCATTCCATTCCTACACCATCATTGAAATTACGTAACCTATAACGGTTTTGTTAAGAACGCTAAAAAAAAAAAAAATAAAAAAAAAGGAGGAGATTAACTTTAAGTAGAGTTCGTAAACAAAAGATAGAGGTTATTAACCAACGTTAAAATAATGATAAAATGATTTTTTATGATTTTTTATATTCTTATAATAATAATAATAATTTTAAATTTATACAAAGGTGAAGTCATTTCCATCTTTCCTCTTTTAAAGAAATCCCTCAGTTCTCAAAAGCACATTACATCTCAAATACAAATTTTAGGGAAATATAAGGAATCTCAATTTCCCCTTTATATATATATATATATATTATAATATATATAATATATATATATATAGTATATATATCATATATATATATATATATGAATATATATATATATATATATATACTATATTATTATATATATATATATATATATATATATTATATATTATATATATATATACTATATATATATATATATATATATATTATATATATATATATATATATATATATATATATATATATATATATATATATATATATATATATATATATATATATATTATATATATATATATCTATATATATATATATATATAATATATTATATATTATTATATTATATATATATATATATATATATATATATATATATATATATATATATATTATATATATATAAAATATTATGTGTATATTTGTTTGTTTTGCTGACTGATGTCGTCCGAGTTGGACCCAATAAAAACAGTCTGGGAGAAACAAGGAAAAGCAAGAAATGAGAAGATTAGAAGTAGAGACTGAGAAGAAGGCGAAAAAACTTCAATGGAACCACACCACTCCAAAGTTCTGACAAGGATTTTGTGTGAGCGGAAGATGTTAAATGGTAGCTAACCAAAATTAATACAAATCTTTCATAAAATAATTTTTTAATTTATTGTAATCAAAAATTAAAATGAAAAATCATAAATATATAATAAAAGAAAATTAACTATTTTTTTAGGAACTGAAGTGGAGCAACAAAATTTTTAATCTAGTTCTTTTTAAAAAAATTAGTTAATTTAGTAAAATATGTAAAGTGGGTGTCTGTAATAGTTTAGGTGTGGAGCAAAAAAATTGAATCATCAGGTCTTTTAAGACAAAAAATGGATATAAAAAATATGAAAAATTTGGAATTAAAAATTAAGAAGAAGCGCTATAAATAATTTCTGCTCCAGTTGTGAATGGGATGTTTCCACGCAGTTGGTCAATATGAAGACTATCTTCCCATGGCTGTT
>JABUQX010047464.1:5000-17500 GCA_015478945.1 Trachelipus rathkii | reverse complement strand
CATTTTTCAATTTTCACTAAAATTTGGAGTTTAGTACAATTCGTTTTTATTATATGGCAAAACCATTATTATGCATCGTCTTACTACTCGTCGGCCATTTTGCTTGTAGTTACGACGCGCTTTATCTCTTCAGGCAGTTTCATCTATGATGGAAAGAGAAATTTCTAAAAATTTGAAATTGAAAATTGCAAACTGAGCTTCATTTATTGTTAGTTTACATATTGCAAAAAACTGGAAAACCGCATACCATTGCCGACAGACATTAATTAAACCTTGCCTGAAGATGTTGTTAGTTGCATTTTAGGTTCAGATATGGCCAAGAACATTGATACTGTGCAACTGTAAAATAACACTATAAGTACCGGTATGCGAATTAACACAATTTCAGAGACATTCGAGAAAGAACTTATATAAGAAGATTAAAAACGTGATTTTTTTAGTTACAGCAACCCTCAATCGACAACATCAAAACACCACCCGCAACACCACCATAAGACACAAACAAGAGAACCTACAACACACACACCACAGACTATACCCTCATTCCATCACAACTACTACATACGTCAAGCAGAAACACACGCCATCACACAACCACCCACTATACTACCAACACACACGCGCGCCCAACAACACTAAGAGCAAACCGAGCAGACCGCAACCAACTACACACACTAATCGCCAACTAACCGCGGAACAGGGTGAGAGTGCTGAGACTTTACACCACTGGCGACGAAATTTTCAATGCTATCGACAAATTTATACAGGAAAATGGTTTGGAATGGAGCAAGTGTGTGGATATTTGCATTGATGGAGCGGCCGCAATTGGTTGGAAAAACAAGAGAACGGCTGTCTAGGATGAAGCAACGATTGACAGACAAAACGCGACCAGCATCCACTGTGGTTCATACAGCGGACATTCCTGGCAACAAGAAAGATGCCACAAGATTTTTAAAAGCAGTACTGGATGATGCTGTGAAGATAATTAATCATGTTAAGAGCCGCCCGCTTCAAGCAGGCCTTTTAAAACTTAACCACCGAAGATATGGGTATGGCTCACTTCCATATCTCGCTGCACACAGAAGTTTTTAGCCAGACTGTTTGAACTAAACGATGCATTGGTGGTCCACATTTACAGAGCAGTCTTTTTATAAACAATAGATTAACTTATGTCGATTGGCAGCTTAAATTGGTATACCTTTCGACATATTCGAAAAACTAGGAATGAAACCACTACATTCTCCAAGGGAAGGGAGGAGCACAATTAGGCAAAATAACTAGCGCAAATTGTTTTATTTTTTTGAAGCGTGTTAAAAACAGAGACATTTCCAAATTTCCTCGGTTGCAAGAATTTGTCAAAACAAATGGTATCCATCTTCAACCGAACTTCCTTCTCGAAATTAGTTACATGCCCACATGAAGCGTTTGAAAAAAAAATTGTTGAGTATTTTCCGGATATTGATCTGAGGATGTTCTAACAGCTGGATGACAAACAGATTTTCGTGTGACCCGAGACGTTAAACCTACTGGATGACCAAATTTGAAGCTTTTTCAAAAATCGGCTGACATCAGTGAAGACCGCAACTTTTGCAAACTTAAATACCACGAAGGGCGCACAAGAAGAGTCTATGGATGCAAGGTAGCAAAAAACAATTGCTGTTGGGGCCCCAAGAATCCCCGGGGCAAATTAAAAAAAAAAAAGGGAACAAACTTTTGGTTGCGCGGTTTTATCCAGCTTATCTATGCGAGCTGCAATTCTCAACGTATGCGTTACATAAAAAAAAACAGATACAGAGATAAACTTTTGGCGTCAGTGATTTAAGTGTAAAATTGACAAAACTTCCCATAAACTTAAAGAAAATGAAAAATTCATTTAAAAAACCGTTTTCATTCTTCACATTAAGGTAAATTGAGCATTAAATTTTGCATTGGTTTTCTTGTTTTCCTAAAGACCTAAGACTAAGTACTCAAACCAATTTAAGAGTAGGTGTGCCGCGATTTTTTTTAAGCACAACAAGGGTGCCGCGGTGAAAAAAGTTTGGGAACCCTTGCCATAGAGTAAATGCAGAGCAGGCTGGCGTGTATGCATGGCTAGGCTGGCTAGACGTCCCGTATTTTGCGGAACTGTCCTGCATTTCACTATTTTTAGATCTTTTGTCCTTCAAAAATCTTTACCTAATGCGGGACAGTGTAAAAAAGTCCTGCATTGTGAAATGTAAGCCACAAAATTTACAACAATCACGATTGATCACTACTACGAGAAAGTTTAAGAACATGTTTTGAGCAGATTTTCAAAGGCGAGTCGTTCTGGTAACTTCGTTGAGATAGTCAGTCGCCAAATCAGAGACTCAGTTGAATCTCAGGCTTCTGGAAGTGCGCGTTCACCAATTTATTTAGAGTTGCCACTAATAGTTGTGAAAATTACTTCAAAACGAAAGTGTTTTTTAGTAAAAACTTAGAAAAAAAATATCCTTTCATTAAAAAAAGGCAAAGGATGATAGCCCAGTAAAGCGTGATAAATGTCTTTCTATATTCTCAATTGCAAGTGGAAGGGTGGGGTGGGGGGAAAGAAATGATATTACCACTCCATTTTAAATTCCGAAAAACATAAAAGATCTATCGTTGCTGTGGCCGCCAGCACGCCATTGAAATTGCTTTTGACTAGTAACACTTTTGATGGAGAGAAAAAAAAACACAGCTGTCGCCGAAGGAAGTTGGGTTTACCATTCAGTCAAACATAACCAATCTTTTAGATCTACAGACTGCAATTCAAAACTAACAAGAAAATGCTTCAAAAAAAATTTTCTTGTGCTAAAACTAAAACAGCAGCCATTTTATGCAACGTTTTTCAGCCTGATGTTTTACCGACACTGGAAGATGATCTCTCAAAAGCTAACTAAGTAAGTATTTATATTGACTGTTCCAATTTTAGGCAGCTTAATAAAAGAACAGAAGTAGATATTTTTTGCCTACCAAATATTCATGACGCATTATTTTTCTTGAAAGGTAGTAATTATTAAACCAAGATAGACCTTACCCAAGGTTTCTATAACGTCCCCTAGGACCCTAACAGCCAGAAATATTTCACTATTACGAGAAATTTAGGAACTTACACCTACACCTGCTTGCTGATGGGCTTTTATACACACATATGATAATATAGAGACGTTAGAGATCTATTACCGTTGCAATTACAGACATGGTATTAAATACATCAATCGATACTTAACAACAATAAAGAAACTAACATTCTTATGCACACATTTACACATAAACATAAAAAATTATTGGCAAATATTACCAATTGTGATCAGTTAAAAAATTTTTCGAGTATGTTGACTCAAGCCGCGTTCGTCGACTCGCGCTGAATTCGTGTAGCGATTGACCACACAACCACTCTCTCTCTCTCCTCTCTCTCTCTCTCTTCTCTCCTCTCTCTCTCTACGTCTATATATATAATATACCTAATATATATATATATAATATATATATATTATATATATATATATATACAATAGTGATGTGATATATATATATATTACTATATCACGTATTTACAGTATAACTATATATATATAATATATAATATATATATATATATATATTCAAAGAAGGTTTTTAATTTTTTTTTTGCATTTATTCGTCGAAAATATTTTAAAAAAAAAATTCCCCATTTAGGGCGAGCCGACGGCGGGACAGAGGGGACCGGAAGTCCCCCCGTCGGTCCACCGGGTGGCCAGACAACCCGACTCCTGCCATCTTTAGCGGTTTACCCTATGGTATTCCTTAAGTTAAAGTAATACCAAAGTTGTAAAGTAAGTAAAATTATTCTTTTTCTTAACTAAAGGAGAATTACCATAGGGTAAACCGCAAAAGATGGCAGGAGTCGGGGTCTTCCGGCCTTCCGGGGAACGACGGGGACTCTTCCCCCCCTCGTCCCCAGTCGGCTCGAGCCCCTAAATGGGGGGAAAATTTTTTTTATTAAAAATATTTTCGACGAATAAATGCAAAAAAAAAAAAAAAATTAAAAACCCCTCTATAGAAATATATATATATATTATATATATATATTATATAGATTATATATATATATATATATATATATATATATATATATATATATATATATATATATATATATATATATATATATATATATATATAGATATAGAGAGAGAGAGAGAGAGAGAGAGAGAGAGAGAGAGAGAGAGAGAGAGAGAGAGAGAGTGTAACTCAATCGCTACACGAATTCAGCGCGAGTCGACGAACGCGGCTTGAGTCAACATACTCGAAATTTTTTTTACTGATCACAATTGTAATATTTGCCAATAATATTTTATGTTTATGTGTAAATGTGTGCTTAAATTACGAACTTTGTTCTTTTTATTTTTTTTTAATATCGATTGCATGTATTCAAACACATTCTGTAATTCAAACGAAATGCCAACTCTCCTAAAAGGCAATGTTATAAAATCGATTATCTTTTCTAAAATATCGATATTGATACATTACCCTCAAACGGACTATTACCAAAACTTTTTTTAAGAACAAATTACAAGAATCTAAACCTTTTTTTTATAGTATTAAATAATATTTCTGATGTTTCACTCACTAACCTTGTCACCTCTAATATTTTAACATTAACCCCATTTGTAGGCAAAAAATATCAAACCAGTAAAGCACAAATTTTGATGTTTCCATGGTTGGAACAGTCACTATAAATTGTTACATAGTTAGCACGTGAGAGATCATCTTTTAGTGTCTGTAAAACATCAGGCAGAAAAACGTTGCATAAAATGGCTGCTGTTTTAGTTTTAGCACAAGAAAATTTTTTTTATTGAAGCATTTTCTTATATAATAGTTTTGAATTGCAGTCTGTAGATCTAAAAGATTGGTTGTGTTTGACTGAATGGGAAACCCAACTTCCTTCGGCGACAGCTGTGTTTTTTTTTTTTTTTTTTTTTTTTTTCTCCATTCAAAAGTGTTACTAGTCAAAAGCAATTTCAAAGAAGTGTTGACGACGGCAAGGCTAACGCTCAGACACCAGAATAGATCTTTTATGGTTATTCGGAATTTTAAATGCTCGATTGGAGATATGTGTTAATATTTCATCTCTCATTCCGCTCCACTTGCCAATGTGAGCAAATATAGAAGACACCTCTGTAGTCAAAATCTTTTTACTATGCTTCTAAAATTCATCACTTTTGCCTTTAATTAATGAAGACAAGTGATCACTTATTTTAACTAATGTCCCTAATATACTACAGAAACCGAACACTTAAATCAAATTCTGAAAATTAGTAATATATTCTTCAGCATATTATATATGTGAAGTGCAACAAATTCTGATAATAATGTGACACGCGCAACTTCAACCAAAAAGCAGAGATTTCAACTGCAGTCTCTGATTGGCGACTTTGACTTATTTCTCCGCAAGTTAACCCAAGAACAACGTGCCGTTTTGACAAAATCTGCTCAAAACATGTTTTATACGTATATCACTATATGTGACTATATTATTAAGAGGGATATCAAATTCGTGATTAGTATTGTAAATTTTGATTTGGGTAATAATCTCACTCACTGCAGGACTTTTTTTACATCTTGGTTCTCCCGCTTATAGGTGTAAAGATTATGTATTATAAGGATACTCAAAAGATTCTAAACTAATAGTCGGAGCTAAATGTCAGGGACATTTCCGCAAAATACTATCACAGGAGACGAGTGTGTTCTTATACCTCCAGGATCCTAGTAACCATGTCATTACTACTGCCAGCTCTCCCGCTCATGTCATATTTTCTCAACTCTATAATGCAAGTGTTCTCCCAAAATCTTTATAATTCACCGCGTTTTAGCCACCACGCGCATATTTGTGCTTAAAAAAACGCGGCACACCTACCACCCTCGTAAATATGCTGGTTTGCAGTTACTTAGTTCTTAGCCGCTCCCTTACGTGGGATATAACAAGAAAACAGCTAATGTCCAATATAATTATAGCCTGACTATATAACCTAACTGTGGAAAGAATAGAAATCGTGATTTAAATGAATTTAAATTTCTTAGCTTAAGCTCTATGGAGTGTATCAGTTTTGAGTCAATTTTACACTTTAGAGATCACTTGACTGTTCTCAAAGGAATATACTCCTGATATCTGAATTTTTCTTTATGTAAGCTATATCACAAGAGATTAAAGACCATGCTCAGTACATACGTCAAATACCCTGATTATAGTGGATAAACCGCACAAGTCATTTTAATTGCACGTATCTTTGTATCCAAAGACAGTCGAGAATATTGTTTTTGTATGCAAATTTAACATATCTTGCGAAATTCCATGGAACTATTTCTTAGCACCCAATCGTTCGTTATAATCGTGTAAGTTTTTAATTGTTTTCTCTCAACAGTTCGGTCTTCAATGTTAATCTTTAATTTAATGAAAAGTTTCATTTGTCATCCCAGTAGGTTTACGTCTCGGGCCACACGAAAATCTGTTTGTATCCAGCTTTTAGACATCCTACGAATCAATACTCCCGTGAAAGTACATATTATCTTGAACAATGTTTTTTCTTCCAAGACCCTTCCAGTGGTTGGAGACAATATAAATAACTTTCGAGGAAATAAGTATTCGCTTGAAATGGTTATAGGATACCAGGTTTTTGTTTTGACAAATATTACTTCTTGACAACCGGTATTGAAGTAGACTTTTGGATAGACTGATCTCTGTTACTTCTAGGTACCCACACGATTCTCAAAAAAATAAAAAAATTTTGCGCTAGCCTTTTAAATTTTAGGTCTAATTAATTTGCTCCTTCCCACTTCCAGACTTAATGAGAAGAGAGATCACGATGTTAGTGCGTTCATTCCTTCATGTTATTATTCACGTTAAGAATATCTCTCACTCGAAAAGATATATTCCCACAATTTTAACTAACAATCGACAATCAGTTAATTATGATAAAAAGAGACTGGCTCTGTATAATAGTAAGACACCAATATTGCATTAAGTTTATGATAGCAACAGTTCTGAAGTCAACTATTCTGCGGTTGCATAGCTCCGAGATATGGGAAGGTGAGCGCATACCCAAGATATCTAATCCGATACCCTTGTAGTAAGTTAATTAAAAGGGCAACTGCTTCCTGAAGGCGGTGCGCCTTAACATGATTAATTCTTATCTAATCACTATGGCAATCATTCCAAAGTACTGCTTTTTAAAAAATCTTTCGTGGTAATCTTTCTGTTGCCTAGGTAAATGAATGCCTCAGATGTTAATGACACTAAGTGTTGATGGCGTTAGGTTCGCGTTTCTGCCAAGGCTCTTGCTTCGATGGCTAGGACACCAGTGTCTTCTGTTCCGTGTTTTCCCAACCATTCCGGCCCGCTCCATCATATTGCAATGATCCAACCACACAAATGCTCCTAAATCCAAACACATTTTTCATGTATTATAAAATTTGTCATATCATTGGAAAATAATCGTCGCCAGTGTGTAAATCTCAAGCACTTTCACCCATTCAAAAGTTCCTCTTCTATTTGCATTGCAAGATGGGGTACCTCACAAACACCAAGAAGAACTGCAAGTTCCCGCTACCCTCCGGTACTTTCGATCAAGCTGTAAACTAAAAAAAATCACGTTTAATCTTACGTTGATAAGTTCTTTCCGCAATGTCTCTGAAATTGGTGTTAACTTCGCTCATATCTTTGGTTACTAATATGTGTTATTTTTACAGAATTTGCAACTCAGATATTCAATTGTTATCATCAATAATGCTGAAGACCTAAATGCAACTAACAAACATCTTCAGGCAAGGTTTAATTAATGTCTCGGCTCATAGTGATTATGTCACGGATTTCAGTGTTTTTATTTTGCAATATGTTTATATAAACTACCTATACATATTTAAATGGGTATTCCAGCTTCTTATGAAATATAATGGCTTGCATGCGATTTACTAGTTATATCATAGTTTATTTAGTCGAATATAATCATCTCCATCATAGATGAACCTGCCTCAAGAGATAAAAGCGCACTACGTGACTACAAGCAAAATGGCGCATACAAATGAGATAGACGATGCATAATTAATGGTGTTGCTTCACTAATAAAGTCACAAAACGAATTGTAACTTAAACTCCAAATTAATAGTGAAGAATTGAAAAATGTGCCTTGCACCCCTGCACACGAATGGCAAGAGTAAACATAGCAATCTCTATATTGTAGTTGCTCCGCATGCCGAAACCCAGATATGGGAGCAGAACTCCATAATGGTATTTGTTTTAGTTTTTATTTAACATCATAATAATATTTACTTAAAATTTAACATATAAATTAACTTCACATTTACACAACTACTAAAATAAACTCTCTGAAAATGAAAAAAATAGAATTTTAGCTTTTAATGTTATCAAAACTCTGATAAACTTCATTAAATTAATTTAAAATAAATAAAATCTCTTATTTTCTGATTTTTTCCTTGGATCATTAAAAATGTATTTTCTTAACTCTTTACATAATCACTTATAATTCCAATAGGAATTAATATGCTAATAATTTACAATACTAAGTGATATATAGCCTTATTGAGTAGTATAAAATATACGGTAGATATAGTTATATTATATATATAATATATGATATATATATATATAATATATGACTATATATTATATATATATACCTTCATATATATATTACTACCTTATTATTATTATTACTTATATTATAATTATAGTGATATAGTCTACCTATATATATAGTATATATATAATTATATGTCATCTCAGTAGTAAATTATAATCCTACCCTTATGTATCCATGGTATGATATATTATAGGTATAATAGTTATGCTATATAGCATAAGAACTTAGTAATTATGTTTTATATAACAGTATATATATATATTATATATATATATATATATATAATATATATATACTTTAGATTTAAGTATATATATATGAGGTATATATATATATCTTTCTGTTCTTTCTATATCTTTGTTGCTCTTCCCCAAGTGTGGGCTATGTATACAAAGAAATTTTACTTTCAAAATCAAAGAAAGAAGCAGAGGAGATAAGATGAAAAGAGTAGGAGAAGCTTTACAGGAAAATTAAAGGTAAATAATATTATTGATATCTCGTCAACAACAGAAAACCCATCCCTAGAGCACTCAATGGGTACCGCGACGTACCCTCACTATGGTAAATCGTCAATGTAAGGGTTCATCCCCTGGCCCAATGTGGGTACAAGACACCATGCCCCACTATAGCAAAACCCCGCCAGTCTCTTCTCCTATCATGCACCTTTATTCTCGCCTCTGCCAAACTCACATTCTCTCCTCAGACCATTCGTCACCGGACTCAACCACTGTTCTCTTTCGGCGTCTCCCAGCCGGGTTCGTGTTCCCTCATATACACACTCACCATATTACTATACCGCTTAACCAACCTACTATCATTCATACTTTTTTCACATGACCAAAACATCTCAACATAACTTTCATTATTACTCTCATTTACCGCTTTCTTCACACCACACCACTCTCTAATACGTTCATTCCTCTCTTTATCAGTTAATTCTTCACACCTAGCACACCCCTAAGATTGTCCATCTGAAACATTGAACTTTAGATCTATTACCTCTCTATTTCCAGACCATAGTCTCACTACTCTATACATTAATAACACAGGTATAACAACATACCCTCATGTAAGACCCTAGCACACTCAAGAACTTAGTCCCTTTATGATTCACCAAACGAATTTAATTGCACCCAGCCACCTTCCTTGCCACTTCTAACAATCACAAATTTCCTACTTACACTCTGCATGTCAGTCCCTTCTCATCCTATACATATGAACCCTAAATATTTATATACTTTAGTACACTTGGTTCTAGATGAAATCTGACTCACCATCTAACATTAACTTTACACTAGAGTGGTCCTCGGACTCACAACCAATAAACCTTACTCTACCACTTTACTTTTCAAGGCCCTCCTTTCACACACCCTGCAAAATTCTCTCTATCAATCCTCTTCAAAAGATGGTCATTCCACACACAGGAACCAATCAATCCGCATGATAATTATATATATATATGTTATATAGTTACTTATTATCTACCATAATTTTATATATTTATGTATATAAGGTAATTATTATATACTATATTAAAATGATTAAAGAAAACGATATCATATATAATATCATATAAGGTTAAAAAATGTATACACATATATTATAAAATGTGTTATATGAAGAATGAGGATATTATAAATTAACCATAAAAACTCACAATTATTATGGTAATATCCTCATTATTGGTTACCATAGATGAGTATATATACCATATATATATATTGTAGTAGTTATTGTATATGTATATAGTATATTATTATTAGAAATTATGTTATATATTTTTCTATTGTCTTAGTATTTAAGGATAATAAGGTTAAAAAATGTAAACATATTTGATAAAGAGTAGTATACCGCGAGAGATTCCCGAGTATAGAATTCGAGAGAAAGGCGATCGTTCTCAACACACACGAGCACACACAACACACACACCAACACACACTCACGAACACACACACAGAGACAGACCTAAAGGAGCACATGAGAATACTAACTTTCCCCCACGGCAAAGATAATATGTGAAGTTCAAAAAGAAAGAAAAATCAAAAGATTTAAAAAATTTTCGTTTTAGTTATTTCTGTTTTCATGAGAAATATCCAACAATGTTATGAACAAACCTTTAGTTTACTATTAATGATGCAGTTTTAGAATTCAAGACCACGTTTATCTCATTCTTACACAGATGGTTTTGGCAACAATAATTATTGCAGCATCTATAATTTCTTTCTAATTTAAATTAAAGTAGTGTTAAAAATCATAATAAAATAATATAATTTAATAGACATTATTACAAATATATTTAGTTAAAATTACCAGCTTGGCCTATTTTCAATTTTGCAGTAATCAGTAGTGACTGTTCTAGACTTAATTTTAGCGTTATTGCTTTACTGCCATTAATAGGGTGAACCTTTGCAAAATATCGTTCCTTATTTTTATAATGTTTTTTTAATAATAAAGAATTTGAATGAACTTAGAAATCTACCTAGTCTTAATATACCATATAATATATAATAATAATATAATATAGAAAAAACTTTATAATTTTAATATGAACCTAATATTATATTTGGTCTTTTCTTTTTAATTTAATAATTTTGTGTGCTAAACATTATTATAACCAAACTTTAAATCGTTCTTTCTATAATCTTTTTTATGCATTAAAATATACCCTTTCAACCTATATACTTCCCCCCTACTTCTCAGCGATAATTCGATCTGGCGTGTTGACACGAAGTTTTTGAGGATAAAAGGAAAAGGAAGCTTTTGAGGTCTTAAGGCTTCCCAAGTGGCTTTCGCTTGTGGTTCGATTCCCTCCAAAGTGTAAGGTCGGTACTCAAACGGCAGGATCCTTAAACAAGTATGCGAAATTTGTGATCCCAACAGAGAAAACTCTTTTCTCTACTCTTGTATCACTCAATCTTGAGGGAACCACATATGCGTGAAACGTCGTAAAGTACTTAAGAGGCCTCTCTCTTCCCTGAGTCATACCGTTTCAGCAAAACCTTCCTTCCACTGCAGAGCGCCAGCTTTATATGAGGGGTGGAAGAAGAGCATCTTTTTATTTTCTTTAAAGCATGCTTTAATGAAAATACTCCTCGGTGTGTGACGAACCCATTGATAAGGTGATTTTCCCTGGCATAGTGTCGTAATGCATTTCACATTCTTTCCCTTCAAAATACGCTAATAAATCTTCCACTAGCTCTTCTTGTTTTCGTTCTATTTGCTTCAGAAATCACCATTCTCTTCAATCTCCAAAAGCTCATATTACTTGTGTTTCATCACGTAACCTTGTAAAATCTATTCTCCATGATGCTAAAAACTCTTTCCTCCGTTGAAAATGTAATGATCTTTTGACTCTTCTTCTTCTAGCTATTACTGGCATTTTTCAAGCAATATTATCTCTAACTTTGCTTCTTCTTCTTTCACTCATCTAGTGTCTTTGAGGGCACTTCTGCCGGCTTACGTCTTGGCAAATCTAATTCCCTCGCTTTAAAGCTCTTGTTTCTTATGCCCTCTTAACGATTCTGAGACAGCTCCATATTCTCCTCCATTCAAACTCATTTAAGAAGCCTAACATTTAAATTTTTACTGAAGATGTCATTTCTACACTTTCGAAGTTTAACACTAAGAAGGTGTATAGTCCTGATATTATCCCACCTATATTCTTAATTTTTATGCTTCCGAGCTTGAAACCTGCCTAGGTGACCGACCTGCTTTGTCATTACTTCTCCACTTCAATTTTTATTTATTCCCTAATTATCCTGATTCTTGGTCCTCTAGATCTGTTATACGGCATTTCAGTGAATAGTTTGCTCTCACTTTGAACATATCGAATGTCTTTATTAAATTCTGGCACAAGGCATT
>JABUQX010047463.1:65000-72500 GCA_015478945.1 Trachelipus rathkii | reverse complement strand
TTTAACGCTAAGGAGCGTAAGACTTTCTAATTTTCTTATTTAAATATGTAGTAATAATGATTGCAATGGTAGGACAGCAAGTGGGAATACGAAGGACGAAAAATTGAGTAAGTATAATATAAATAAAAGTATATTAATATTTCATATTTCTGGAATAAACCATAAGAGATCATTTCTTTATTTATATATATAGATATATCAATATTATATAATATGTATATTATATATAGATATATATAATATATTATATATATATATATATATATGATTTGTAATCTCGGTCGAGAGCTGCAAAATTTCAAAATCAATTCTTTTATCATTTTTTTATTAATTATTACATTCAAGAAATATAAAACTATAAGTGAAGACAATTAAAAATAACAAATTGCAGAAGGTGAAGTTGCGTATCCCAAGACAATCGTCAGTCATATGAAGAAATTTTTCAAATTCTCTGTCCATAGTAGCAAGTACCCGAAAACCTCGCTTATCATTTAACACGACACTTAAATATTTTCAACAAATGGTGGTGGGGTTGATTATACCCGTATATGCATTATATAATAACATTTATTACTTGTCATAATGTACGCATTCTAATGTTATTATTAATAATAATGTGAATCATGCATTAAGATAATGAATTGTTATTACTAATTCTTTATATCTTTGATAATGAGATAATGTTAATAATAAGTGAATAGGGGCAAATAATTTAAAATGTTGCAAAATTATCGTTCTACAAAACAGTTAATGTCTCCTTTAGATATTTCGATATAAAATTAATATTGAAAATATAGTGAATTAGTAGGATTATTGAGTAAAATACATGTTTTGTATTTATAATATAGTGTTTTGGTATTATTAATAATAATAATAATAATAATAATAATATAATAATAATAATAATAATAATAATAAGAATAATAAGAATGAATAATAATAATAATAATAATAATAATTGGCCTTGAAATAAGCTAGACTACTAGTTTATTAATAATAATATGATATATGTACGAATATATATATGTAGTTTATAGTATGTTGTATATTATGTATTATATATATGTAATTATTATAATAATTATATATATATATTAATATAATTACTATATATATAAACTTTATTCTGCCAGACACGCAGTACAATATCGTATGAAGTTTGTCTCAGTAAAACCCCTAGTTAAATGTTAAAAATTACTTTAATATATACATAGAAATTAAAAATTGAATACCAATAATACATTAAAACACATGGGGAATTGTGGGGAACTATCACTGTAGAGAGGCCTTTCAAGTTCTTGTTTACTTTATCAATCTGTTACGTGCGCATCCCCAATCGTATGTTGTATGATAATTTTCTAGGAATCGAATTTTTGTGTCTTGGTTGGTTGTCTTTCTATAAACCTTCTGTAGGATGATCTTCCATTTCTTCTCAGTCAGTAGTATATATATGATTAAGTACAGGATCCATTTGTTATTTTCTCTTCTAGCATTGTCAATATGTTTGTATTGGGGATTAAATGAGAAACTTTCTATCAGTTTCTTCGTATATAGGGTTTCCGTCTTTGAATGATTTGGTATTTTTTTGGTCTAATACAATGATTGGTTTAGGTGTTCCTATGTCTTGACAAGAGCGGTGAATTTTGGTTGTACCTATTTAGAAGTCGTGACTTATGCTGAGGATTATTCTTCTTCCTATATATCTATAGTTTTCTTATACCTATTTAAATGTTAGGCTATAAATTAACATATTATTACATTTGTGATAATAACGTCTACTTGAGTAATATATGGGTTAGAGACTTGAGGATGAGTTATTAGATATATCCTTGTATATAGATATATTGTCTTCTCAGTTTATTTATGTTATTTTATAAGGTGTATATTATATTAGTAATATATATTAGATGAATTTTAATTTCTATATAATATAATATTATATTTGTTTATCTATTCAGTACTACATAGGATATATTAGATATTAAATCTTTTTATTATTTCCCCTCTGTTATTAACGGTTTGTATATTCCTATTTAGTACGTATTAATGTATTATCATTAAGAATAGAATTATCTATATGCTCTTACATTTAAGTGCCTTCTTATAAATATTAATTGTTCTGGGTTAGTAGTATTAGATTTTAAATATGTCTATTATATATCATTTATTCTTGCTCGTAAATTATCTGATGGAGCTACGAATAACTACTATATAATGCTCTTAATTTATTTGTATTGATAGATTAAACCAACGGCCATAATTTTGTGCTTTGAGATAATATGATTTAGGAATATACCAATTTATTGTAAAGAAGTATACTACGAGAGTGTTTTCTATATTATACTGTAGTAATTCATGAGATGAAAATGTAGATTACTTCGAGTTTTTTATCTAATATGGCCAAACAATATAAGTATAAGTTATGTTATAATACGATTGGCAGTTCATACGGGTAAATTATATATCGATTGTAATATTACTTAGGTATCATCTGATAATTAAGTATGTTTCTTAATAAATAGAGCCTATGTAGTAATACGACAGAGACGTACGATCGCAAAAGTGCCACGAAAATAATATATAATATAGTCACTATTCCTACATTAATAACCATTTATTCCATTATATTAAAATACAGATGTATTACATTGTATATAAGTGATTTGAAAATTAGTATATAAATTGTATATATATTTATCAAATAGAATATTAATATATTATATATATCATCTGCATCACTTCATCAATGCCTTTATAATTAGAAACAACGCAAAACTTGTTGACAGCACGGTGTTAGTTTATATTATTAAAAACGATTGAAAGGACGTGTGGATAAATTGAGGATATTTCCACGTGGGCTCGACCGAGGACAGAGTCGCTGGAATCTATTGTTGTCCAACCCGTCTCCACGGAGCCGAAGACCCCGACTCTGCCATCTCTCGTTATTAGGTTTGTGCGTTGTATTCTCGTTAGAAATTATAGAAAGAAAGGGATACATAGTCTCTAATTATTTCTAACATATAATGAATACTCCATGAGCATGTAGATGAGACATTCTTTCCAAGCTGCCCAAAATCTTGTAAAATATCTCAATTAGACATTTCTCCTTTTTTGCTAAAAAAAATATATATTTTTTATCAAAAAATGAATTATATATATATATAGGTATATATATATCATATATACAATATATATCTTATATATTATATATAATATATATATATATATATATTATATCTTAATATTATTAGTATTATGTCACTATATATATATATTTACACTAGTTAATATTGTAAATTCTTGAATACGCCCTAGTTCCGTCTGACCTTTGATTATTCGATATATCTTAGAGATATATATCGGATATCATACTTTAATAACTTATATATATAGATTCTACATCACTAATATACTAATAAGTTTATAGTTATTTATAATATATATATAGTAGTATAGTTAATACCTAGTAGGTTATATACTTTTATAGATTAAATCTTGTATCTACCTAACAACTTTCTGAATCCTAGACCTTACAAAGCGTCAGTACCGCTATCTTAGACCGGATCCGACGTTACCCCAAACTTAGACTAGACCCGTAGATGTTTGTCGTTGCACCCAAAAACCTAAAGCTGAAATTATACACCCTAGATGAATGCTCGTGCCCAGGTCATAAAACCTAACACCTGAGTGGATTTGTCTGCCGAAGTAGACCGAACCTAAGATAAGTTTCGTCTTTTAATAACAATATTTTCTATTATTTTTAAGGTTTTAATAGATAATATTCAACTACGACATTATCGCATATATATTTCCTTGCAGGATACCTTCCAGGTACAAACAAATTTTATTTTCACATTGGACATAATCTGTCATCTTTGAGTATATTCTTTTATATATTGACTACCTAAATAATTGAGAGAGCAATAATGTTTAATGAGTCCTATCTATGAAGTAATATATAATTATATATATTTACATCAAGAAATGCCAGGGAGTTATTTTATAACTTAGAGTGTTACTTAGGCTAATTATATATATATTATAGTGCTAAGGATACCGAAATTATATTACTAACTATCTACAAAATAATATAGATTTTACATTTAATGATATATGCCATTACTAGTATTGCTGCATAGCTTCGTTGCGTTGCAATTTTTAAATGAAATGATTGTTAATAGAAGTATGTGTGAACAGTACAAACGTATATTAATAAATAGGTATCAAACAAATATATCTTAAACTAAATTTTAGTTTTGAGTATCTTCTAACTTTAAATGAAATGAAAAATAAATTGTCATGTAAAAATGAAATATAATGATCATGCAAACTGATCAAAGAAAATATTTCTCTTACTAGTAAGCTATAGTTTATAAATATACTACCAAAAAATTGATATAACAAATATTACATACTCTTCTAAAAGATTCTGCCATCACTTCAACACATTGCTATATTCTCTTCAAATTAAACCAGATAGTAAAGAATTCATACGCACACACGATTTCATAGAGAAAAGTATACGCCAATCACAAATTCCTATAATAGGGTATATCGAAAAATATATTCATATATAGAAATTATAGTTGTATATATGTTTGGAACAAGCAAATTTTTTCTCACGTGCTCAACACGAGAATATTTATGGGTCCTCCTCCTGTATTTATCAGAATATACATAAACCTACACAAAGAAATAAAATATCCTCTCCTCTCGTTACAGCATTATTATTCATAATTAATATATAAATAATTCTATAAACATATATAATATAGCACAATGGCTACTGTAAGTAATAACATATTAAAAGTAATATATACTACATATAGTGAAATATTTCTTCAACCTATACCTAGATATTATATAAACATAACAGCCTATTAATATAGAATTTTGTTTAGATAAATTCTATATACTTGATAATATAGAGTATTAGCATTTTCTATAGTTACCATAACAAAGAGATACTATATTCGCTTCTAGAATTAAATATCTAAAGACTCACAAGGTAACATCACACCTGACATCCTGGATACTGTGAAAAACCACAAATAGAAGGTAATTTACTATTACCTTGTTCGGTCTTTTGTTCTATTCTTGGAATACGATTATTCGTGAGGATTCTATCGGTTATTGAGTATTTCATCGTTGAAGACTTATCTCTTGTATTGTGATATATTATTATTAAAAGTCCTGATTCAATAAACCTTTTGTCTTTAAATCTTAAATCTGTGTCTTAACACTTGTGAGAATTACGTTTTTTGGTTTACCTCAACATTCTTCAAGAATATTTACTGTGGAACTCACCCACTGTTCAATAGATATCGATATTTTAATTAAATAATTGGAAAACTATTCAAAGTTTAAATATTACCTTTACTAGTGTTTTCATTTGGTAATGTAGCTACCTCTAACCGTAACTATAAAATCAGACTCTTAAGGCGTAAATAACCCTACTATATATAATTATATATTTATTCCAAGCTTTCCATCGTTTAATAAACAATCTAGATTAAGTCAAGGAATTACATAGTGATATAAATTATGGCAATTTACTATTAGGAATAAAGATCATACCCTACTTCTCTCACTATTTTATTAAAGTTGTTACTAAACCTTCTATTGAAAAAATATATTATGAATATAGACTTACTTCTATGAACGACTAAATATGATATGAACCGTCATTTTTAGTTATGAGTATATATGATCAGACTAATCAATCTCTGATTCACTTCATTGCTATTCTTGTATGAACTTAGAGATCATTATACTTAATATAACAGGAATCTCAACACTAATTATTATATAAAATTTAAACTACTCTGATAAACTACTATGACACAAACTAGTATTAACACACTTCTTTTTTTTACTAATATTAATAAATAATATTGGAATCTAAAACATTTTCATTACCTCAGTATATTATATACTTACGTAATATGATTAGAGGTAGATGTATTTACATTCCGAATCCAGCAAATCAAAGACCCACACTCTATGCCTCAGGATCCCGCACTTACCCATATACTCATTAGAAACATCACGCATTGATCCACATTCCACATACATTTAACGACTCCCCACATTCCTAACTTACGCAACCAGATCAGCACTATAATTGTTCGCATGAGCGATGATGTATGTTATTCTAATTCTCATAAATACTTATAGATAGCATTATTATAGTATAATTTTATATTAGATTATTATAATAACAAATAGAAAACTGAAATAGAACATCGTAATAGACGTTACATTAGAATAAAATAGCATATATATGATAATATTATTATTTTTAAATTACTACAATATATATATATAATCTATATACTCAAGCCTTCAAAATTTACTTCCCCAACAACAAATATATTTTTTTTTATAAATTATTACTAATGATAGTTTATTATATTTAATTATGAATGCAAAGAAAAAATGATCTTTTGTTTATTATAAATCTTATAAAATGAGTAACAACAATATCATCAGTCTAAGGGTAGAAACAACCCCTGTAACAGAGTGTGCAAGTGAGTGAAAATAAAATTTAGCTCAGCGGAGTCTCTATTTATCGATCGAGAAGAGAGTATGCTGATTTCGGGTGAGCAGAAGTAACTATTGTTTTTGAAGCTATACACTTCACGTAATCATGTATATTGAAGTCTATAAATAATATATGTGACTTATACAAAGTATAAGAGTCATATTTTACTTACCCAGATAACAGCTTTATCGAAACGCTGGTAGAAAGATTAGTAGAGAAAAGAACTGAAGGACAAATATGCTAGAGAGGAGGTAGAAAAAGCGTGAACGTTATAGTAGACTCTCATCATCGTCCCGCATCTTCGCAAACGTTTCTTCAAATATAATTATGACACAATGGTCCCACCACACCGAAAACTCGCTATACCAAAATAAAATGTAATTTCAAGTATGTCTACACAAAATTCTATAGTCAAATTGAGGAAGCTTTATTATTATTAATTTTTTTATATGTTAAGCTAGAGTAGTAAATAATAAATATCAGCATAAGCACGACCTTCTAAAAAATTATATAGTAGTTAACTCAAATAATAGACTGGAATTATAGAGAGATTCTTTGTCATAAATATGGCTGTGATATTAGGATACGAAATACACTAAAGTAAAGTCTTTTTATTATATAAATATATATACATCATAAGTGAATATATGTACAGTCTTCATTCTTTAATGTACAACCTTGGGGATGATGACTGTCAAACCAGCATGGTTTGGTTTTCACCAAATTCAATTTTACAGTTTGCTCAGACTTTGACTCAGGCACCTGGAAATTAATTTACCCAACGTTAGTTTAAAACCATATTTCTTCATATAATAATTAACTTTATTTCAAAAATACTTGAAATTAGTTTACCCTCAAATTTATGTATCCATTTTGAATTTGAAAAATAAATTTGTGGTTCCTTATCAGAGTTTGTAATCCTCCACATTCCTTCTTCAAATGTTTTAAGTCATTTT
>JABUQX010047463.1:42500-52500 GCA_015478945.1 Trachelipus rathkii | reverse complement strand
GAGTAAGCATATCAGGGAGAACTGCTTCTAAAGGGTCCGAATGGCCCGCAACCACAAATAGAGAACACTGTAAGGGAACAATTGGAGGAGCAAAAAGGGCAGGTCGGGGGAACCAGAAAACCATGGGTGAAATTTGTATGACCCAGACGCAATCTAGCCAGACCCCCTCCAGGAGGCGACTCCTTCACTAGATGAAGACCACCGCCAATGACCGGGCTTGACGTTCTGAGTTTGGCGCAACGAGCATCTCCGCCCGCAACATGGCTGCCAGCAGAGAAAAACCCAGACGTATTGTGATGAGAAAGCTGTAGCAGGAAATGGCCCAGCGTCGAGTATTGAGCCACTCGACACCCAGTTTCTTGCCGGCCTGTTTTGCCGCCCTATCCGCCCATTCACTTCCAGGAACACCCAAATGAAGGGAACCCACAAAACTCAATGCTGTGCTTCTTCGACAGGCAGCAAAACAGAGGACTTGTGAATAGAAGACCAAAGGTTTTGGTGAACGGTCAATCAATACCTGGAGATCGCTTCTAGAATCGTAAAAGGATTGTATAGTTACCCCCACGTTGATGGCGCTGATTCTTCACGCTTTCAGTCAAGCCGAAAAAAACAGACGCAATACGGAGAAGGTGTGGATACAGTTGATGTTCCGGAAACACAGCCGAAGTCCCCCACCCTTCCATCCATCTTGGAACCATTGGTGTAAACCACTATAGAGTCGCTATGGAACTCCCTATGGGACATGAAAGGAATCCTTCAACTGCACCGAGTTGTCCTGATTTGGTAAAGAAATCACGATTACTATTGCAGGAGCAGGGGAGCGAATAAACCACTTTGAATGGTAGAGGGAATCATAATGCTTGACCGCCGCTGAGGAAGTCTTAGGAAGCGAAGATGGAAGTAACAACCCCAGCAAAAGGCCAATAAGAAGGGTTGTGATGGACGCTCTCTATAATAGATGTCAAGGAGGCTAATGAGGTAGGAACCTGAATACGGAGGAATAGTAAGCACATGACCCCCCCCCCCCGTAGGGATAGGGACAGTACCCGTCTCCTCCTACAGGCTTTCCCTCGGAGAGGAACGAAATGTTCCCGTGGCTATTCTCAGACCTTTGGTCTGGATGGTGTCAGGAAGACAGAGGTAGAACCGGAATGTCTGCCCATATATGGCACAACCATAGTCTAGTTTAGCCCGCGCCAGCATGATGTAAAGGTGGAGCATTGTTTTTCTGTACGCACCCCAAGTCTTGGAGGTAAGGTGCCGTAAGAGATCCAAGGAACGGCGGCAACTAGTTTTGAGGAAAGTAATATGAGGGAGGTATGTGAGACGCTCATCAAGCAGCAGACTCAGTAAACTCACCGTCGGCTCCACACGGATAGGAGAGCCATAGAGGCGTAATATAGGAAGCGATTGTATGCGACCCCTACGACGGGGGATTCTTTCGGAAAAGCACGGCTGTAGTTTTCGACGTGGAGAATGTAAAGTCACGCGCTGGACACAAGGAGAAAACCCTGTCAATGGTGAGCTGAAGTTGATGCACCATAGAAGAAAGTTGTGCTGGTGATGTACAGGGCAAGATCGTCAACATATATGGAACAACGAACCGAGGTCGGGATGGAATCGATTACACCACCGAAACGTATTGCGAAAAGCAACACGCTCAGTACACTGCCCTGCGGCACCCCTTCGTCCAGGACAAAATGTCTGGAGTGTGGTATCACAACGGACTTGAAACGAGCAATTCGACATTAATAACTGAAGGAAGAGGGGAATGTGCCCCTAAGACCAAAGGAATGAAGGCTCTGCAAAACCCTCATCTTCCACGTGCTATCATACGCCTTTTCGAGGTCAAAGAAAAAGGCCAAGGTCATTTTGCTGGAAGCAAATGCCTCACGAACGTCATGATCCAAACCGAAGGAGAAGATCCTGAATAGAGCGATGGTGACGAAAACCAAATTGATAGTCAGAAAATGCATGGAGTTGATCCAACGTGAGAACAAGACGGGAAGTCACCAATCTCTCCATGAACTTGCATGTGTTGCAGGTCAATGAAATTGGGCGATAGTTATCGGAAGATGTCGGATCCTTCCCAGGTTTGGGAAAGGGGACAATATATGTAGCAGACCAGACAGTAGGGAAGACCCCCTCCGGCTATATTCTATTCTATAAGGAGAAAGAATGCAGTGGCAGTAGGACAAGCATGCCGGAGCATCTGGAAGGAATACCGTCAGGGCCAGGCGCTTTATCCTTCCATAGTTTTAGGGCGTCCTGGAACTCTACTCCGGTGGAACAGAAAAGTCCAGAATCTCCACCCGCAGGCGGTCAGAACGAAAAGGTTCAGGATACTGGGAGCCGCTGGAGCAGAACACAAAGTGATAACCCAACTCGTCCGCTACGACTCCGGGAGCAGATATGACATTTGAGGTATGCGGCCTAAGCAATTAGGATTGGTGGATCTGCATGGTGTTTTCGTGAAAAAATTTTCGCACTTTTTTTATGGCCCGCTGACACAGGCGTAGAAGAATGAACGGTGGAAGCGTAGTTGCGAAAATATTGTTTCCGCGTACCACGATTAATACGCCGGTAGCGGGCTGCCGAAGTTTTAAACAGAATCAAGTTGGAAGGTGAGGGAGTTTGTTTACACAGCTTACATAATTTACGCATTTAACGATTAGCCTGAGCACATTCCTGGTTCAACCAGGGAGTTGTCGATTTTTGGGTGCCAGATGAACGGGGCATATGGGCCGTTGCCGCCTAGAGCAGTGGTCTCCAAAGTGGGATACGCAAAGTGATACTTGGTGGTACGCCAAAGAAGTAGGCTTACGATTATTTGCGAGTATATGATCGTGTATCACGTGGGCGCGAGGTTCTCTCATTGGTCGCTGTGTTTGGATTCACGTCCCGGCCGCTCAGTGCCCCATTATATTATATTATATTATATTATATTATATTATATTACAGGGTGTATAACTTATAATTATTTTCATCTTTGGGGGTACGCGATCAAAAAAGTTTGGAGACCGCTGGCCTAGAGTATTGCTTCCTGAAATTAGGTGAAGGCATCCGCCGGCGACGGGAACGGGGTAGTTGCAAGACAGATGATAAAGTATGCGGCCTGATGAAAGGAAGACCAGTCTGTTCTACAGTAGCACCAGCCAGAATAAGGATGTTGCTGCGGACTTGGGCTGAAGGATGGTATCACGATAGGGTAGTGGCCACTACCAAAGAGGAAAGCCGACCTTTCCCAACCAAAACGATCTAAAAACGAGAAGTCAACACAGAAAGAAGTGAAAGTACCAAAACGTTCAAAGGTTGGAAGGCCCGTGTTGAGACAACCCAATGAGAAATCCTGCAAAATAACTCAAGATCCAATCGGCATGAGGACGTAACAGTCATCCCCACAAAGGTGGCGGAGGTTAAAGTCACCAAGGACTAACATGGGCTGCGGGACTCTTTGAAAAAAAACGACATGGTCCTTCTTGGTATATTTACAGCTGGGCGCTAGGTACACTGACCACACTGTAAGTGGTGTTTCAAGATAAATACGAGCCGCTACAACATGTAAGGGAGTGGAGAGGGGAATGGGAGTGAATGACAGACTCGTAAGCAGATTCGCTGCCCCCTCTATCGCTGTCATGTTCGGAAATAAGGGTTCCCTGTACCTTGAAGTTGCTAAAGTCTCGGTCGGCGAAGTTGTAGTTCCTGTTAAACAAACAGCCAGTAGCTAATGAGCGAAACAATAATGTCTTAATCTTCGTAATTTAGCAAAATATCCGCAAAGGTCCATTGGAGGAAACGTGCCATAAACGGTAATTTAATCAATCTTCTGGATCGATCCGTGGCAATAGTCACTATGTTTTGGGAATTGGCAGTCTTCTCAAAGGATAAAGTTATGTCACGTGAAGCCGCCGACGGACCCACTGACCCGAACATCAAACCCCGGGAAGAGGGAAGTTCATGCAACAGGAATGTGTGGACTCCCTGTGTACAAAGAGTTCCTTTGGCCACCACAGGAGAGGGCTCTCCGAAGAGGCGTGTCAAGTCACACTCCACATTTCGAACATTCTTCTCAGCTTGCGCACCCCTGCCAGACTTCTTAACAGACTGGGAAGAGGGCTGTGTCCCTCCAAGAGGTGCTTCATCAAAGGCTGGGGAAGATGGAAGAGAAAGACAAGTAGGAATGGTGTCATCGGGAGTGATAGGAGACACATTGGAAGACAAGTGTGTGGTGTCCGTAGTCAAAATCTCTGGAGCTATCCGCGCCCGAGTAGTGATATAGATGGCTCAGTCGATGGAGGGGAAAGAAGAAGACTCCTCCCTCCTGTGTCCACCAGTAGCCAACCCACCCTCAACACACATCGAGACAGCGCCACGTCTTCCCGAAGGACGACCGCGGCCGCGTAAGGTCTCATCCAATACCTCCTCTGACCTCCCCTTGAACGGGACCCCAGTTTCAGCACGTGGGAATCCTATGGAAGAGTAGTAGTCCGAAGAGTCCATTGTGGCATCCGAGTAAGTTTCAGAATCACTTGAATATTGTAGAAGAGAAGCGGTCTTAGGCGGCGAGAGTAACATCAGATCAGAAGGGGCAGAAGTTGATCCACTGTTCCGTGTTTGTCCACGTGGGTTGTCAGAGCGGCGAGCCCGTTTTGGCAGGACAGAGACAGGTCCCCTAGTGCAAACGGGTTCCTTTTGTTTTAAGAAGTCCGTGGCTCGATAGGCAAGCGAGTACGGATGTCTGGTCTGGGAAGACCCACTCAGTCGGACAGGTTGTTTGCAGTTAAGAGGGTCTTGTTGTTTCCCCGGAGAAACCAAAGCAGGTCGTTTCCGGGAGATATTACAGTTGAGCTCAGAGGATGCACATGGACGTTTGCCATCGACCTCAGACGCTGAACAGGTCGCAAAATAAGATATCCCCTTGGGAGCGGCATGGACCTCTGCAAGGTGAGTAACGTGAGTGTCGTGTGTGTCGGCGATGAACGACGAGCGGTCCGGCGGACCATGGTAGAAGAGTTGGGAGGAAAATTGTCCAGAGCAACAGGAATCACCACGCCAGGTGATCCGTTATCCGGCACGGAATTCTGAATGGGGGAACGCGAAAGTGGAAAAAGTTCCGGACACAACGCACGGGGGCGATGGGCAATGTTACAGGCAACATCAGAGGCATTGTTCGTTGCCGCAGCATAAGAAAGAGGAAGATGAGCCAGCTTCTCCTTTGCACGGCGGGTAGCTTCACGACGGTTATACTTATGAAGGGCGCACTGCTCAAGGATTTCTTTCTCCAAGGCGAAGAAGGGGCAGTGGACAGAGGAGGCTGGGTGGGGACCCTTGCAGTTAGGACAACAAGGAGGATGTTTTTCACAGTTGTGGTGGAGAGAACATCCACATGTCGGACATATGGTCTGGGGAGACAGACTATTTCTGGGGGTGACCAAATTTATGGCACTTGAAACATCATCTCGGGGACGGCACATAGGTCCGAACCGTGCGCATGGTAAAACCAGGTTTTACTTCGGTCAGAGAAGGTAAGAAGAGACGAGGGTTTCGTCGTTGAGGTTCTCCCTTACGTGAGGAAAACGATAAACGTCGGTATTAGCACGTTGTGTTTGCATGTAAACAAGTAGAATGTCAACGAGCATCGACAGACTCCAGCGCAATATGTGTATCCTTAAACGTGTTACGAACATGTCAGGTGGAAATCACTATTAATCGTTCCCCAGATGTGATAGGAAGTAAGAAAGTTAGCTTTGGTCTAGAGATGAACCGGTTTCCATGGCGTGCTTGTGGCCCAGTGTGAAGAGCAGCTCAAAGCACACTAAGCATGAGGTGTTATGGAAGTCAGGGACGTGATGACGTCGAATGTAAATAAAATAAAGCGGTAGGAAGAAAGACTTGGGACCCCTGGAGGGAGTCGGAGAAAGCGATTGTTGGAGTTGTATTTTTCTGTCGTTTAGGAATGGAACCCTGCCGACGCAGAGGCTCTTGGGATGGCTGACGTAAGTGTTGAAAAATTAGGGCATTCTGAGAGGTCATAACAGCCTCATCTGGTCTAGACGGGGTAGTCCCAGAAACGGGCCGTAGTTAGGAAACATTGAGTGGGGAATTACCAAGCATTTCATTTCAATAAGGCATCAAAGCCCATTGTCGTGGTCTGGAAACCGCCAGGAGCTGGTTGCGGGCAAGAGATATGTTAACTCCGCCTTTCTTGAAACCTTATTCTTTTTTTTTTTTTTCCCATAGAAAATACTCCTTAAAACATCTACTCCACAATAATAATAAAAAAAAAATACAGTAACAAATGATGAATATATTAATATATCCCGGGAGCGTAACCGCGCCCACCACAGGTCCAGAGCATGACACCTTCCCCCTAGAAACCCCACCCCGTAGGGTGGACCATGGGTGTGAGAAAGCTCCCGGGAACTCCGCGTCCATTCCCTAAGATTATACAACCAAGTGCATGAAAGCCACATCGGAAGACCGAAGCCCAAGATTATGCTCCCAAGTGCAGGTCAGCCTCCTCAGTAGTTAGGCAAGGTTCGGATTCCCAACAATAGGCGGCCCGGAGAAAGGCGAGAATAAAGAATTTTTGACCTGAACCCTCACCCACGGAGGAAGGAGGCCAAGATGGGCATATGATACACACAGAGACAACAGCTCGGTAGCCACCAGGGATCAGAAGATTGGGGGAGACTCTCAGAAGAGAGAGCATGAATACGTAGGGTAGTACGTACAGAAAACGGAGGAGAAGGGATATAAATTGGGGAGGGGTCGTGTAAGATGAACGGGAGATATTAAATACAAGATGAATATATAATAAAAACAAAATAAGGACCACAAAAATAAAAATAAAAATAAAAATAAAACCAAAGTACAATAAGAAAACAAGAAGAACAAGAACAAAAATAAATAATAATAATAATAATAATAATAATAATAATAATAATAATAATAATAATATAGAACATAAGGGGAAGTAGGACAACAACGAAACAAAATAGGGGGGAAAAACGACCAAAAACAAATAATGTAGAACTTGGCAGATAATCCGGAAAAAGGTATCTGAAAGCCCCTCCCCACCACCACAGACAATGTGTAGGTTTCTAACGTTTTACGGAGGTTGATAATAATATACTAAACTTGAACTATATAATATATTGTTGGTTTGTGATCTCAATTTTTATTCTCTTTGCCTAACTTATAATTTCTAAGTGGTAACTCTCATACTTTAGTTCTTCTCTTATAAGAGCGTTTTATGTCTATATATCTATTTGGCTTTATCTTTCCTTCCTCCCCTCAGCTTCTCAGTACTATGTCTTAATTGTCATATTTATTTTTCGTTTTTTACTAATTTACTTCCTGCTTTATTTTTAATTATTACTCTCTCAAGCTTTTATTTCCTATAGTTCTTTCTTTATCATATATAACTATAAGGTGTTTATGTTTATAGTCTTTGCTTATGGTCTCGCAAAGGATATACTCATTTGCTTCCCACTCTCCTTCCTCTTCTATTGATAGGGTTTGGTTGTGTGTGTGCGATAGAATTTATCGTTTCGGTGTTCTGAGCTCATACAAATCGAGGTTTTTCATTTCGTCCTCTTCTCACCTTCCTCGGATTAGTGTCCACCATGCTATGTTATTATCCTGTAGAATCTGATATCTAACGCGGCCGAAAATTCAGGGACTGGTACACTCGAGTCACGGAGGACTACAAACGGATATGTCATTCCTGTAGTATCGTGGGTTAAATAGTAAAAGGCACTCTCTTACACTCAAAAAATAAATGTATAAGAAACAAAAATAATTTTTAGACTATCAATCTCGATTATTTTCTATAAGCTCACAATGAATATATATATTTTATTAAATATACCCAACCATAGAATGCATATTCACCTAATTAAGATCAATTCAGCTTATAACTTACACTCGCATATATTACTGAATATGTGTTACGAACCTATCATACATTATCCTCATGTATACATCCATATTCACCTATTCTACTCACCGTATTTCATTCTAACCAGATATATATATTCTCTAATATATTATACCTCAATTAATACACCTATCACCGTATGACCTGCTTTTATATACTGTGACTGTAGTTACTTTCTTATCACAAGGAGGTATTATTCACCTCAAAATATTAACTAACCCTATACTACCAATATAATTTCATTTGATAAAATCTATATTTATTCTAAAATATTTATATGCTCATATATATATATATTATATAATATATATATATAATTTATATATATATATATATATTAATATATATATATATATATTATATATTATATATATATCTTTCTTGTCTTTCTTCACCTTCTCTTGGGCCCCAAGGATGGGGGTACAGGTTGCTGTACAAGCATCGAAAAGAAAAAGCAGTAGGAGAATAAAATGACAAACGTCGAAAAGAAGCCCAGCCTTAACCGCCCTCTGTAACCATTAATTAGTGAGAGCTAGTCACAGACAGAAAATCCACCCTAGAGCATCATGGGACCGCGAACGGACCCTCACTATGGTAAATCGTCAAATGTAAGGGTTTTCATCCCTGGCCCAGGTGGGCCACAACCATGCCCCCATACAAACCCGCATTCTCTCCTATCATGCCCTTTTATTCTCGGCCTCTGCCAAACTCATTTCTTCTCCTTCAGACATTCGTTCACCGACCAATCCACTTCTCTTCGGTCTCCCAGCCGGTCGGTCCCAACACACTCTCCACTATACATCCGCTAACCAACCGACTATTCATCTCATCCTTTCCACATGACTCAAAACCAATCTCAACATACTTTCATTTATCTCTCATTTACCCCTTTCTTCACACCACACCACTTCCTAATACGTTCCTTCCTCACTTTATTAATTCTTTTCAAACCTAGCATGCCCTACAAGATTGTCCCATCTGAAACACATTGAACTTTAGATCTATACTTCTTATCCAGACCATAGTCCTCACTACCATACAATAACCAGGTAACAACATACCCTCATGTAGACCTTAGCGTAAGACTTAGTCCCCTTTACATTCACCAAACGTTTAATGCACCCAGACCACCTTCCGCTGCCATTCACAAACTTTTCCTACTACACTCTGCATCATCCGTTCCTTCTCATCCAACACATACCCTAAAATATTTAAACTCAGACACTTGCCCCAGCTGCTCACCATCTAACAAACTTCACACTGAGGACTGTCCTCACTCACACCATAACCTTACTCTTATCTAGACGTTTAACTTTCAAAACCCCTCCTTTTACATACCCTGCAAATCTCTCTACCAATCCTCTCAACTTCTTCAGATCGCCACACAGAACAAATCATCCGCATATAATAGGTAGGGCACCCTCCACTCTTCCAATTCTCCATCATTCTACACCATTTCCTGCCATCCCACTCGAATTCTTTCATAACCCCATCCATATACACATTGAATAGCCAAGGAGACATAACCCACCCCTGTCTACTCCGCTATTATCCTAAACCAATCCCATTGACACCATTTATTCTCTTACACACGCTTTCACTATCGTCATACTTACTTTTTTGATTCCATTCGAAGCCTACCACCAACACCTAATATCACAAATACCTGCCATAAAGCTTCCCTATTAACCTATCATACGCCCTGTTGTAAATCCCAATAAAACCTAATATATTATTCTTTCTCCTCCCTCATTTTCTCAAATCATTTGTTTCAAATGTATAAGATTTGATCCACACATCCTCTACCCTCCTGAAACGCACCTTGTTCTTCAACCAAATCAGTCCCCTCAGTCACTCGACGCACTCTTTCAACCAAAATACCCAAGCATATACCTTCCTACAACACTCAAATAAACTTATTCCCCTATAATTTCTACAATTCCCCTTTTCTCCCTTACCCTTATATAAGGGTACTATTACGCTCTCCTCCAATCCCTTGGAACTATAACCCTTCCATAAACGCTTTATTACACAACTTCCAATCCAATCAATCACCAC
>JABUQX010047463.1:0-25000 GCA_015478945.1 Trachelipus rathkii | reverse complement strand
AATAAAGAAATAATTAAAGAAGCGTTTCGCTATTCCAAAACTATTTTATTATTTGCTATATCAAAGTGATCTCTTAAATAGGGCCAATTAATCATTATAGAGATCATTCTTTGTACATATATATATATATATATATATATATATATATATATATATAATATATATATATATATATATAATATATATATATATATATATATATATATATATATTATATATATATATTTCATAGGTATGATTATCACATAAAAAAGCCCTTTAAATGCAAAATTATAAAAAAATGCAGAATACACAGGTTTTATATAATATACTAAATACAAAACCAAACGTATATACTGCCAATTTTTTATTTTGCATTAAAGGTTTTTAGTTATAACATACCTATGAAATATATATATATATATATATATATATATATATATATATATATATATATATATATATATATATATATATATATATATTATATAAGATATGTTTATTATATATACATATCTATATTATATGTACAAAGCTTGAATCTCTATAATATTAATTTGCCGCTATTTAAGAGATTACTTTTGATATAGCAAATATAAATGTTTTGGAATAGCGAAACGCTTCTTTAATTATTTCTTTATTAATTATTTCTAATGACTATTTTACATGACACACATTAAGATATTTCACTGTTCAAAAATAAATTGCTTTTTAAATACCTTAAATATGATTACCATTAAAGTATCAATTTTTGGACCGAGAGAGTGTCAAGATGTTGGCTCTCCGATCTCTTTTTCATAACTGGCTCTCTCCCCATGGCACGCCGTTGGTGACAGAATCACCTCGGTGACCTTGATAATACAAAAAAAAAGGAATGAAACAGTTATTTCGCATACAGGACTTGCTTTGTACAAGATTTCTTATATCTGTGTACCAGAAATCTTTGTAGCACTTACATATATCCTTTATAAATTTTATACTATGTACCGACTACGGTACATATATATAATATATATATATATATATATATATATAATATATATATATATATATATTATATATATATATTATATATATATAATCTATATATATATATATCAATATATATATATATATATCTATATATAGATAAATTTTTCAAGTTATTTAGTTAATTTTGTCATTTACAGTAGATATAATGGTACATTCTTATGTATATTAACCTTAAAATTAAATTTTTTTTAACATTGTTTTCATTTCTCCTTGATGCCACACTATTTCATTTGTCTATGTATTGTCTTGAACTATAATAACTATAATAATAGGTATCATAACACAACTTAAAAAAATTTTTTTTTTGGCATTTTTGAAGGGCTGTATTTCTTAAACCAAGCAAATACCAAAGTCAATATTGCAGGTGAAGGAACATCTATGGTAGTAGTATAATGTGTGAAATTTTCAGATTTTTAGCACTTACCCCATCAGAGATATTAAGGTTCAAAGTTACCGATTTTCCGAAAAATTGATTTTTGGACCCCCTGTAAATTTTTTTAAAAATATTCACCAAACTTCAAATAAGATTTAGGTTAAACCATACTTCAGTTATGTATCATCACACCAAATTTCATAGCGTTAAATTATTTCCTTCTTTTAATAATACACCCACGAAAATGGAAATTTCTTCGATTTTTATCACAATTTTTCGGATTCATTTTCATGGTGAAATATTATTTTGCCAAAAAAAAACATAAAAGACCAAATGTACCTTAAAGTATCCTAACAAATCACTCCCTTCCCCCCCCCCCCTTTATGGAAAACCTTTTTTGGGGGTTAAAAAAAAAAATACAGATACCAATTGGAGATATGACTTAAAATGTTACCTCTAAAGTGATAAATTTTACTCCACCTGGTCAAACATTTTGGCTCACCCTGTTACAACCAGATACAACCAGAGTAAATCTACAAAAACGAATGGTGGTTCTGAACTCTCCAGGGATAACATTAATCCATGCAAAATATAAAAGTTTTCAAAAATTATCGAGCGGCCAACTTCCATTATTTTGGTACGCAAAAAATGGATAGACCCTCCAAATGAATAAATTTCATCACAATAGTTGATCAGTTATTTGTAATATGAACCATTTGTTATTCTTTATTTCTGTTTATTCCAAAACCACGTGCTCCATCACAACAGCTGATTCCAATTGTTTGTAAACAAATGTGACTTTTATGAGAAATCGCGTCCGCTTATGCACGAAATTCATGCTAAAACTGGGTAAGCATTTCTTACCGAGCGTAAGCACAAATGACAAAAACGAAAAAATAGGCTAGGGTAAGGGAGACTTGGAGTCTCTGTACAGCCCTTACTAAGAATTTTAGAAAAAGAACACCTTTAAAGGCTTGTTTTGTGGATCTGAATCTGATAAAAATTTAAAATCTTTGCTCTTACCCTCTCTGACTTTGGAATCTGTTATCTTGTAGAAGAAGGTTGATAAGTTGTTTATCACGGTGATGATCACTTAAAGCAAACCAAAGTTTATCACAGGAGTTTATGCTGAATATATGGCGGCGGTTTAGTTTTGATACAAATGAATTGCATAGTCAAGATATATAAGCAAGCCCAAAGACTTTGAACAATTAAGACAGATAAATAATTTATGTTACAATATTTAATATTAGATCATTTGTAAAGGAAAATTTTCTTTTAATATATATATATATATATATATATATATATATATATATATATATATATATATATATATATATATATATATATTATAAATATATTATATAATATATATATATAGACTTAACATTCTATTTAAAAATATTTTATTTTATATATATAATTTTCTATATATATATATATATATATATATATATATATATATATATAATGTTTTATGTTGCAGAAATCTTAATAAAAACAAAACATACAGGTTTATTATCTTTTTGCATACAATATTACTATCTCACAATGATAAGACAAGTCAGTTCCTCTTATATAAAAGCTGCTTTTAATAATTTAAAGGTAGGTAATTAGATTATGTATTGTAACATTATTTTAGCCATTTCAGAGTAAGCTTATAAATATTTCTGATTAGGTAGGCTTTCTTGCCTATATAGGTTAGTTTGTTACATATATTAATTTGTTTAGAAATACTTTATATGAATTTGCTTATTCTATATTACTATCCTTTTTCTTATCACCATAGTATGATGCAATGATTATATTAAGTACAGTATATATATATATATTATATATATATATATATATGTACTTTTAAAGTGCTAAAGTAGGCTAAATTGATTAAAAAAATTATTTAAAATATTCTTTCATCATTTTTTATTAAGAAAAAAGAAAATTATAAAATTTGAAATTATTTATATAAAAATAAAGATAATCCAATATTTATATATATATATTGTATATATATTATATATATTAAGTACATATATATATTATATATATATATATATATATATATTATATATATATATATATATATATATATATATATATATATATATATATATAATCCTGCTATAGTTTTAAAGTGCTTAATATATGTTCTTTATAAATATTAATTGATATCAGGATCACTCCACATCTTTGATATTCTTTGTATAACCTATTTTTGTATATAGGCAGGTATATAGGCAGGTGAATCACTAAGAGTAGTACCTCAAAAGTTTTCTAACCTATTATATCAGTAAATTATAGATAAGTTCATAAATATTTATATAGATTTTTGATGTTCTACACCCAAATTCATACTTATACATGTTTAACTTTGCCAAAACTATGCTTCATATCTTAGATATAATGTTTGTAGTTAATTACAGTATATTTTAAGTATTTTTTTCCATTTTATTATTATTAGTTAAAATTACTAGCAACACCTTAAGAAAACCAAATCTATCAGTATCTGAAAATAGTAAAATATATAGTATATATGGAAGCATTATTCTAGTTATCAGAAATGGAAGTTAATGAAATTTTAATGATTTTAAAGTTTGCTTATTTTGGATTAAAATTTAGAAAAATTAATTACGGATGTGTTGTATATTTAATGAAAAAAGGAAATTTCACATTCTCCTCAAAGTTTTGTGATAAAAGCTGGTGGTAGTAATTTTTTGCAGTTCCTTCTTAAAAAGGACTGATTTTACTTCCAAATCTTATAAATTATTTACATTTTTGTGTCTAAGAAATGTATGTATAATCATATGACACCACAACTACAACTCATTACTCAACATACTAAAAATTTAATAACTAAACTCCAAAAATTAGTTAAATTTTTGTAATTGAGAATTTCACTGTCAAATAACACTACAACTCGTTTCAGTTATATAATAAAAACAAAAAACATCTAATATTTGCCAGGGTTTGACAAAGCCGAAGCTAGTATTATGTTTCAGTTAGAACATAAGTTTTATGTTATATATATATATATATATATATATATATATATATATATGATATATATATATATATATATAGTATAATATATAATTATATACTATTATATATATATATATATATTATATATATATATATATATATATATAAGGTAAACAATTATGTCTCATTAGTTAGTGTCTTAATTTTATGTTTAAAAGTTATGGAATTTAAAATAAATATAAATAGTCACATTTCTATTATCATTATTATTATAATTAGCCTATTAACTCAAAGATTAGCACTCATTTAAAATTTTTGCAAATCACTTTATTTTTCTTATAAAACTTTAAAACAGTGCTTGCAAGTTTTCAAAAATTTCCTTAAGGGTTAAATGTTTTATGAGTAATATTAGGTTACTTGTGACCTATACTTTAATAATATAGAGGTATATTATAATAACTTTTTAATTAATATTTTTTTTAATGATATTGGTTACTCGCATAGTTAATTGATATTACTATTAGTCTGTATTCTTTATATTTAAGGATTAATTTCTTAAACATTTAAACTATATTAAATTAAAAATGTATTTCAGCATCAAAGACATCTATTAGAAAAGTTCCAGAGACCTTGTAGTGGAGCCATGGGGGTTATTACTCGTAAAATGACTGAGGGTCAGTCCACTTTACCAAGATTACCAGTTCCCACTCTTCAAGAGACACTAAAAAAATATTTAAAGTAAGTTATTTTCAGAGCTCTTAATTTCTTATCCTTAGATATATATCCATAGAGAGAATGTTGTTGATTAAAAATATATTTAATGAAATAACTTTTTAACCACGTTTTATTTTTTTAAATAAATTTTCCTTCTTTATAAATTATATGGAAACATATTAGTAGAATCTAAGTTAATAGTTAAACATGGTAAATAACATACAAGGTAAAATATTAAAATTAAGTGGAATTATTTTTAGAGTAAAATTTATTGATGAAATATCTAAAATGATCTTTGAATATGTTTTATTAAAAAATTTAAATTATTATCTTTTTAAAAGATTAGAGCTTTTGTTTGTTTGAGGTACTAAAATTTTAAATATAACTTTATTAAAAAAAATGATGTTATAGGAGTGTTAAACCTCTTGTTACTGATGAAGAATTTAGAATAACCGAAGAAATTGTTCATAAGTTTGGCGCACAGAATGGATTAGGAGAAAAATTACAGTCTAGTTTGGAGGAAAGAGCAAATAATTCAGAGAATTGGGTAAGTGCATTACGATTTTAATTTTTAAAATTGAATATATATTAATTTCTTAACTCAGTGTTAGCAGTATTTGACTTTTAATTTGTCTCAGCAGTTTAGTATCACAGAGAGAGAGGTAAAAGCAAGTATTATTCATACCATTTGCTTATTTCCTGCGAAAGAAAGCTGAGAATTTATATAGTTCACTTAATTTGGTATTCTTTTCTTTGCTTCTTTCTCGTAGATACCCTCCCTTTGGATTTAAGACTAACTTTTTTAAAGAATGTGTTATTATTTCTCATTTTCCTTACTATTATTCGGTAATGGTAACTATAGACAAAGATGATTTATTATTCCAATATTGGAATAAAAGTTACAATAAAACAGATTCAGGAATAAGCATAATTGAAACGTTTCATTAGAATTTAATTGAATACACACAAAAGATATTTAAAACCATCAGTTGAGCCTTCTATTTCTATTTATAATGACAAAAATTTGGTAGTACTACTAAAAATTCAATAAATGTATAACAAATAATAATAATTATATTTTAAAATAATAATAATGTGGTAGTACTGCTAAAAATTCAATAATATATATAACAAATAATAATAATTATATTTTAAAATAATAATAATAATAATAATAATAATAATAATAATAATAATAATAATAAATTAGTAATAATAGTAGCTTAATTATAGTAATGATGTATTTAATAATGTGAATACAAAGAAATAATAATAAATTAGTAATAATAGTAGCTTAATTATAGTAATGATGTATTTAATAATGTGAATACAAAGAAAATTGCATACAAAATACCCATGGTCTGCCTTAATTCACATGCCTAGTATTATCAGTGTTCGTTTAACAAATTTTGCCTTGAAAGTTATCCACTGAAAATTTCATCATTGCAGCTTACCGATTGGTGGATAACTACAGCTTACTTGGATTATAGATGGCCTGTTGTTGTATGGTCTTCACCTGGTCTGGTATTTCCACTTCAGGAGTTTCAAACCCTTGATGATCAACTTAATTACGCATCATTAGTCATTGCCGGGGCCTTGGATTATAAAACTATGGTTGATAAGTAAGTTGGGATGTATTGTGTTAACTAAAAGTTTCTTCTTCCTATTATGTTGTACTTCACCAAGAAGTTTTAAAATTTAGATTGTTGGTTACAAAAAAAAATTAAAAAAAAAATATTTTCAAG
The DNA here is from genome assembly GCA_015478945.1 of Trachelipus rathkii. Lineage (NCBI taxonomy): Eukaryota > Metazoa > Arthropoda > Malacostraca > Isopoda > Trachelipodidae > Trachelipus > Trachelipus rathkii. The sequence continues at coordinate 18,175 of JABUQX010047463.1, read as the reverse complement.
TTTTTTTTTATTTCTTTTGAACTAATATATTGCTTTAATTTTCTTATTTACAATGATAAGATTTAATATACATTAAAGGAGTTTTTTTTTTTTTTTACTGTTGATCAACTTTCAAAAAATTTCAAAAAGTGAAATGTTGTGCAGTCTGTGTACATAATAAAGTATATTTTACTTATTTATTCAAGTACTCAATTTTTCTTCTTTTTATTTCAGCAAAACAGTTCCTCTTGATATGATAGGTAAAGATCCTTTGGATATGTCTCAGTATTTTAAAATTTTTGGAACTTGCCGCATTCCCGGTGTCACTAGAGATTCCATTGCTTTCCATGGTCAAAGTGATAACCCACCAACACATATTGTTGTTGTTCATAATAACCATGTAAGTTGAAACAAAATTGTAAATATTTAAGTGGAGAAAAGTTAAATGTAAGTTTCTGAGAGAGCCTTATGTCAGACTGTATTCAATTTTATTTAGGCTTACTTTTTTTTATACAAAATAATGATTAATATGATATATATATAAATTCATTAATATAATATAACTACGGGAGTATATAGCGAGTATCCAAAATAACACCTTAGCGAATACGTATACTCACATAGTCTCACTATAACTATGAACAATACTAATACACTTATAATATAATATAGTAACTTATATCAACAAAATAAATTATAATATCATACTAATTATCTATATGTTGTAATAAAAATTATATTATATAATATTATATTAATATATATAATATAATAATAATAAGGTTTGAATAATAACATAGGCTGTAAATGTGGAACCATTTGCTTGTTTTTTTATTTAATTATTATTATTATTATTATTATTATTATTATTATTATTATTATTATTATTATGTAAATATTTTAGTTTTTCAGAATTGATGTATATGGAAAAAGAGGAAATACTCTAAACGCTGGTCAGATATTTAGTCAATTACGAAACTGTGTTGAACGTTCTACTCATCCAGCTGTTCCTGTTGGCATTTTAACTTCACAAAACAGAAATGCTTGGGGAAAGAATTATAAACAGCTTTGCAAAGGTACAGTGTGGGGGGGGATAATGATTTTTTAAATCTTTCATTTTAATGTAAATATATACATAAAGGTTTTATTACTAACATGAGAATACAAAAAATATGCAGCTTTATAATTATATAAAAATTTAAGAATGTTTTCATTTTTTGTATTTAGAGGAAGGAAGACGTTTTCAATGTAATATGTATTTTTTTGTAATGTTTAAAAATTATTTTTCATTTCTCTAGATAAACTAAATAAAGCATCATTTGAAGATATTCAAAGAAGTATCTTCCTCGTTTGTATTGATGGACCAATTAACAAGTCTGTTGGATGCAAAGCTACTGACGCAGCACTTCAGTGCATCCATGGGAATGGGGCCTCTGGAAATGCGGGAAATCGGTGGTACGATAAAACTGTACAAGTAAGGAATAAGTGTTTGCATTCGAAATTATTTACAATTTTGAAAATAACTAAAGAAATATTCATTTAATGAGAAGATTTTATTATTAACAAAAGTAAAATATTGTCCTTTGTAAATTCTTATATTTGTAGATCTACAGTATGCTTGAAATTGGTATTTTTAACGTTACTGTTCATAATTTTTTGTATGAGAAGAAAATTATAATTGAAAAAGAGCGTTGTGAGTCTTTTTTGCATAAATCGAACTTTCACCACCATTTGATAGCTCTACCTTTAATCTATTTTGTACTAGAATTGTGTAAGTTTACCTCAATTATTTTTCAAGATATGGCAACGAATGTGTAACAGTTGCCTGTTGAATGCAATACAAACGTCAACTTTAATCATAATTTTCTCAAAATCAGAATTTTTGCATTCAATAGCTTAATTTCAATTTATTTTTCAAGATACTGGCAACGAATGTGTAACAGTTGCCTGTTGAATGCAATACAAACGTCAATACAAATAGGTACCTTTTACAATATTCTTTGTTTACATGATTAAGATGTTATAAATTGTTATTATTCAATAAGTTCTTTAGAATTATTTAGTTTAAACTACTTTTGACAATCTTCCACTTGCATATTTAAGGTCCTGTATTTTTTATTTGTTCAGGGCATTTCTTAGAACTTCGTCATTTTATCAGGAAAGAATACTCTGCTACAACGGAGAGCTTTAACAGCCAGTGTAATTCCTTGGTATTGCTAGTGTCATGAAAAGATTTTTGGTGTCATTTGTGTGTGTGTGTGTGTGTGTGTGTATGTGTGATAGTACTTTGTTAGAGGTTTATGAAAATCGATTAGTTGTGGTCCTGCCTCACAAATGACTAAAATTTGAGTTGCGTATTTTTCAAAAGATATTTCAAAATCAGTTTGATAAATCAGCTGCTTTAATTAAACTTGGATCTTGTCTTGGCGTCACTTGTGATTATGTTTAAGACATTTCTTTAAATTCACAACGTTTATTATTTATTATTATTTTATTATTATTTTATTATTATTATTATTATATATTTTATTATTTATATTATTATTATTATTATATATAATATATTAATTATAATATATATATATATATATATATATATTATACTATATATATATATAAATATATAGTATATATATTATATATTTATATTATATATATATATATATTATATATACTATATTAGTGGTGAAGTTGTTGGAACCGAACCGGCTGGGAGACGAAGAAAAGTGGATTGAGTCAGTAAAGACAGCAGGAAGAAATTGAGTATGGCAGAGGCGAGATAGGTGCGTGATAGGAGAGAATGGGGGGGTGTGTTGTAAGGGGGTATGCTTGTGGCCACTGGGCCAGGGGATGAACGCCACATTGACAATTTACCATATGGAGGATCCGTCGCGGTCCGTGAAGCTCTAGGAGTGGGATTTTTCTGATTGCGACGAGTTCTTACTAATTAATGGTACAGAGGGGGCGGTAAGGCTGGGCTTTCTTTTCGACTTTTGTCATATTCTCCTACTGCTTTTCTTTTCCGATGCTTGTCAGCAACCTTACTCCCAATCTTGGGAAAAAAAGGTAGAAGAAGAAGAAGTAAGATATATATATATTATATATATATATATATATATAGTTATATAATATATATAATATATATAGTATATAATAATAAATGGATATTATATATATATATAATATATATATATCATATATATATATATATAATATATATAATATATATATATATATATATATATATATATATATTTTTGTGACTAGTTCTGAAAGCAAACAAGATTACCAGCTACCAGCTGTGGTGTTATCAAAGCCAAAACGTTTAATGTTTAACGTTCCTTCCGATATGGACTACGAAATCGAGAATGCAAAGAGCACATTGGAAAGGTTGGTTTATTTCCTTTTTATTTGTACATTATCATCTTTATTATGAATTTTATGTTAAATATTGAGTTCTTGTGGTTAATTGTTTATTATTTTATATATAGAACTATTTTAAAATATACTTATTTACTGTTATATATCAATAAATTGTTCATTCTTATAAGTTACACACAAAAAAAAAAAATTCTCCGTTTCCGTTCTAAAGATTGTGAAAATTAATAAATTTTAGATTGGGAAAAACGAATATGATCTTAAAATCTTTATATTAGCTCTAGTTTTTGAGATATGCCGCATTATAATTGTACTAATGATACGCGTTAAATATAAACTTTAACTATCTACGTATTTAGAAATGAGATGTGGGAAGTATTATAGTTTACAAAAATAACAATAAATATCTTAAAATACAAAGGATTGTTAAAACTACATTTTATGAAAGTCATAGTTACTTACTTTGTTATTTGATCGCCTTATCCGTCTCTCCTGAAATGTCCATTTTTAAGGTCCTACAGTAGCCTGCAAGCAGAGATGTATTCCATTTTCTCTTATTTCTTCGTTCTATGACTGAAATATCCTGGTGCAATCACTCTCCATGCTCATCACTTACTTCAGCACAGTTGTACTGGAAAAATTAGAGATGTGAATTGAGAAAGTGAATTTTGAGCGACATGTTGCAAGTTGCAACCGAGCTTATGAAACTTATCTAAAAGGTTGTTCACGATCTCAATATAGTTTTTAACCCTTCTGTTACCTAGAAAGCCATTTACAGCACTTTCAAATACTTCCCAAGCTGCTTTCTCACTGGCATTGAGGATGTTTGAAGTTTTTCTCTTTCAGAAGATTATGAATCTTGGGGTCAACGAAGATCCATTCCTTAAATTTGGCGTCAATGAATACTTGCACAAGAGCACAAGGGTAAAGGTAAATTATTTCGGTATTAATATTAGATATGCGGACGAAGATAAATACAATATTACTAAGACATTAGCAGTAATAGATACCAAATCACAACATTTCAATGAATATATCCAATGATTTGTTGATGTTTTCAAATAATTCAAAATCAATAAGAGGCTAATAATTAACTTAGTTACGGATAACGCATCAAATCTGATCATTACATTTTAAAAATTAAATAATGAAAATGAGCAAGACTTGAGGAATTGGTCAATGTGATACAGATTTTATTGAATGTCGGAACGAAGAATTACTAGTTGATTTTTAGGACGAACACGATAAAAGTATAGGAAGATTAGTCCGATGATGTTAATATTAATTGCACACAAGATGTGAGAAGTTCACACTTTACAGTACTCTTGAAGGAAATCTTATAAACAAGGCGAGACAAATAGCAAAAGTAGCAAGTGCCCCAAAATTAATGAAAGTTTTAAAGCTTCAAGCTGGAAAAGTAAGGTACACCTGAAGTTTCTCTCCCCAACAGTCAATTGAAACCATCAGAGTACTATTAACGTATCCTTACAGGACAGATTTTGGCAATTGACATTAAAATTCGGTAAAAGGGAGAAAGGATGAAATGTTAATTGAAAACAAAATATTTTTTCAGCCATCTATGTTGATCCAGAGTTCAGAATCTTTCTCAGAACTAAAGAACTGATATTAAAAGGTAGGAATGCTTTTTGTGAACTATTACTTAAAATGAATAACACTATTGAACCGGAATCTGAGTAGGAGTTCGATAGTTCTTCAGTTTCAGGAATTCTTTCATATGGTATCTTGTCAGATGGAGAAGTCTATTTTTATAAGCAATGGGACAAATTGGAGCAAGCAGAAAAGCGATTGAAATATGACAATCAGCCATTAAAAGATCTTCAGCTCAAAAATCCTTTGTAAAAATACAAAATAAAATTCCTTAATGTATTAGATGTCATAACGAAAATCGACGGGAAATCAATGTTAACAGTAACGGAAGCAATTCCTTATCCTAAAATTTTACAAGAAGCCCCTAACACAGTTACAGCTTTGCTTCCCATTCAAGTGAGTGTCGAGCCCTTGTTTTCGGATTTAAAAAAAAAAATCAAATCTTAAGGCCATCAATAAAGGAGGAATTTTTTTTTTTAAAGAAAAAAACGATTTGAAATAAAATTATATTACATATGTTCATACGTCTCTATAGCCAATATACTGTTGCATCACTGGCCTTATTCTATCGTTATAGTGAACACTTTTATTCCAAATTATCTAGTCGCAAACCTTCCCTTTTGAGAAGAGCTCATTTGACTTGCCTATCCACATACTCTCTGTGGTTCTCTTCCTTTCACGGTCTATTTTCTTTAATATATATATATATATAATATATATATATATATATATATTTTATTTCTATTATTATATATATACTATTTTTTTTCTATATATATATATATATATATATATATATATATATATATATATATATATATATTACTTTACTGATGGGGAGAGCCCTTTTCAAGGAAGGGAGCAGAATAATAATAATATGGGAAAGAAGTTCCATCCATACCCAGGCCCAAAGCATATTTCTCAGGTGAGCGCAGAAGCGAACTGTAAAGAGGAGAAAATTAAATTCATCCTGATAAACCAGATGATGGTAGGGAGTTTTGTAGAGCAATGGTGGCTGGGAAGGAGGCACCATTACGAATAAGTCTGGAGTTTCCAATAGTCACATAATATTCGTGTGCGAGCAGGGCACCCCTTGTATTACGTGGGGTGCTCAGGGGTACTGAAATGCGAGAGGTAAACTCCTTCGAGCAGCTGCCGATGTAGTACCTGTAGGAAAGAGAGAGTGTGTTCCAACGTCACGTTGTCGTCGCAGAGATAGAGGGTCAAGGAAGCTTGAAAGTAAGAGACAGTTTATCGGTCTTTTACCCTAACCAAAAAGAGGATGGAATTAGAACCCACCTAAATCTCTGATTTCAGATTCAACAGCTAAGAGCTTTCTTTCATATAGTGTGCTTGTACCATAGTTTGTAAAACTTTTTTCTATTTTCCTCGCTTCCCTTAACTTACGCACTTCCAAGTGTCACGTATCCGAGATATGTCGATCTTTAGTTTAGGAGTGAATCGTCATTTTGTATGTTAGGAGTATCAATTTATATCATCAATAATTAAAATAAGAACCCTATTATACTTTTAAACATTTTGTAAAATTAAATAGATAGTAACGCCGAACATTTAAAAAAAAATTATTTGATATTTTTCTCCTGACACACGATACGCATTTCTTTACCCATGATACGCATTTCTTTTAGTTTGGTTCATGATCTGGAGATGACGTGTTTTATTTTCACTGGATTTGGAAAGAATTATATCAAGTCTCAAAAGTTGAGCCCAGATAGTTTCATTCAAATGGCTATTCAGTTAGCTTTTTATAGGTAAGTGCTTAATTAACTATCTTTTTATGACTTAATCTCTACATAACTTGTGAAATGCGTGTATTAGTAAAAATTGTGTAATGCAAAAAAAAAAGTTTGTTATAAGTGTTTTGAAATTTAAGTTGGTTTAAAACATTTAAAATATATTGAAATATATTTTTTCATCAATGTCATGAAAGTAAAAATTCGATTATCATTAAAACGTTAGAAACCTCAAATAAAACTTAGGTTGTATGTTGCTGTTATTTTATTTTTGTAAAGGTATGTTTATACTGCTCCAAATAATTAACAAAATATACTTGTTAGGAAAGCCAAATCTTACTTTAATGTTAGATAACTTATTTATTATTAGCTTTGTTTTTAAAAATAAATTCATACCACACAAATCATCATCATCAGCTGTCCATTGGTTCCCCAGAACTGGGGGTAGAGTGCTCAAACATTCACCAGAAATCCGAGGCATGCATGAGCATTTCTAGGGCATAAATAAGCGGTAGTGGGAACCCAATTATGCCACCACTATCCTTTTATCTGCTTCTTATGACACGCAGAACGTACGCTGTGGAAATTCTTTCTCCCCTACATACAGGGATATATATCGCACAAATATTTTTTCAAATATTAAATTTAATTTTATGACGAACATAATTAAATAAAATTATCCATATCATCAGTTTATGGGATTGATGTTAAACATAACTAAATTTGGCTCAAATCTCATCAATAAAAAAAAATCGATGGAAATAATGCTTTGAAAACTTTCCAAATTGGCTTATATAGTTTTTAAAACGAGTATATAGTCGCCTTTCATTATTAATTAAGTGTTAGGTTATGTTATTTTATATATTAATTGATTAATTAATTAATTATTATTCTTTCTTTCTTTCTTTCTTCCCCTTGGGACCCCAGATTGGTGGTGGGGTACAACATACACCGGAAGCAGAAGAGTTAAGTTGAAGAACATGACGTTAGTCAAAAGGAAAGTCCCCCATACCTTCCCATTGTACCCTTAAGTGCGAGCCCGATGGTGGCCAAAGCAGCAAAATAAAGTTCATTACATTTTAAGTAAAGTTTATTATTATTATCATTATTATTATTATTATTATTATTATTATTATTATTATTATTATTATTATTATTATTATTATTATTATTTCGTAAATTGATATTGATGAAATTTTCTGAAGACCCTCCATCGATTTATTGACGTAAATGTGAGAATTATTTCTTTTTAAGAATTCATAAAGAACCAGGAGCCCATTATGAGTCTGCTTCAACACGGAAATTTCTTCACGGAAGAACAGAAACTATTAGATCATGTTCAGAGGAGTCGGCGCACTTTGCGAAAACAATGTTAGATCTTAATGCCAGCAGCACGCAGAAAGCAACGGCTCTTAAAGCAGCTATTGAAGCTCATAAGAAGTACGCTTTGGATGTAAGTGTTTTATTGTTTTTTTTTTTTATGATTTTCAAATATTGTGTTGTAACTCCGGCCATATTTATGATTTAGCCTGAAACATTTTTGCTACAGCCGAAGACCGGATATCCTGCCGGATAGAACGGTCTTCTAGTCTATTATCTCAAATTTAAACTTAACTGTAAGCAAGTTTATTTAATATTATACTCTTTCGCTATAAATGATACTAGACATACCTACTCTTATTAGTATACAGTATCATCACTAAGTATCTTAAATTTGAGAAACTTAAGAAATACCATATCTTCCAGACTTTGCAAGAACATACCCATTCTCCTCTCTATATATATTGTCTCCAATGATTGTTTTGCTAACCTGGATACATCTACAGCTCAAAAAGAAAGACTTTCACTTGAGAAAGCTCAAGTGCTTCTATTTTTGTAACATAATAATTTGTGAATCTTTAATTTTGATGGATTAATTTGACTAATCTATTAAACTTCCTATTCTCCAAAATTTTAGAAATGAATAAACTATGATAACTAATAATGAGTTATGATTAAGAATCTTTTGTCTTTTAGTAAACATTATTAATTACAGCTTTTATAAATCCCTTTGTTAAACTCAAAAAACTGTCAAAGTTTGAAAATTATTAGTATTTTTGCTTTTCATTCGGTTTTTTGTAAAATTTTTGGAGTAGATAAATTGAACGATTAGAGCTTTTTTTTTGGGGGGGGGGGGGAGGAATATTTTTGTTTTTATAATTTTATTTCCTTATTTCTATATTTTCTACACAATTTATTTTCATTTTCAAAGCAGATTTAGAATGTAAATGAGGATAACTTTTTTTTACTGAACCAATTTCAAATTTTATTGCAAACTTGAAATGATTGAGCCAGTTCTTTATGGTATTTTTTTTATTCATTTTTTTTCCAACATTTAATAAAACCCTTTCTCATTTCTACGTATACCTAAGAGTTTAACATCTGATTCCAATTTGTATTACCAATTTTAAGTGGCACTTTCTCAAAAAAAAAAAAAAAAAAAAAAAAAAATTCTACAGTCATTTAAATGTGTACTAATAATTTTTTTATCTTTATGACTCCCGTAAACAATATCCAAAACTTTAAAATAAAAAGTCTTTTAATGTAAATTTTTTATTTCATATTTCTCAGAGGTTCGAAACTGAAAATTTGCTTAATTTCTTTTACCATTCATCTAATTTGAAATCTTCATAGTATATTGTATTAGAAGTGTTGCACAACTTATGTTTGGGGTATTTTTTTTTTTATTTTTTAAATACTCAACCATTTGACCTTTGGGTACATGATTGTGATGTCTATGCGAACATAGTTGGGTACATAGCCTTAATAAAAGTTGTGTAACTCTTCCAGTTCTATATACTCAGAAAATTTCATAAAAATTGGATAAGCGGTAAAAAAAAAAAGTTAGGGCTGTGGAGTCAGCATTTTTTTTTTTGCTGACTCCGGCTCTTCGTATTAAAATTTGCGGCTCCGGCTCTGAACTCCTTGGTGTGTGTGTGTGTGTGTGTGTCTTTCTCTCTCTCTCTCTTTATCCTCCCACCAAAAAAAATATTGACAAAATTTGGACGATCTGTATTTTAATTCTATTAACTATTTAGAAACAACCTTAATACTTTTTTTTTGAACCACTTAAAATCGGCCATTCAAGTTAGGAGCAGATGTCAAGCAGTTAAGGAAACAAAAATGCCCTAAATCCAAGGTTTGCAACTCATCCCCCAATATTATATATACTCCGAAAATTTTATGAAAAATAAATAAAGAAAAATTCATAATTATTAACATCAGCTATATATGTGCACCATTATTTCCTAGTTATATAGGAAATAAAGCCAAATATTTTTCAAGCTATTAAATGGGTTACACTGTATGAAGCTTAAAAATTCAGATGTTTAAAAGTTAAAAAAATATCATTTCCTTAAAGAAAATCCGACTGGTTGGAGGATGGATCTTGGAAATGATCATGCCAGAGCTGATCTAGTGACATCACTAAAAAATATTCTCATTTATTTTAGAATATTTAACAAAGATTTGCTTCACAACTGGAATTCTGATTATTTTTGTTCATTGATTCAAAATATTTTGGACTGCAATTTTTTAAGCAAATTTTAGATATTATAGTTTTTTTTTTTTTTTTAAAAAAGACTAATTTTCAAACAAATATTACAAATTTATTAGACTAGTCATTAAAAAAAGCCTACTACTCACTATTGGAGAAGAGGTTTTATTAGTACCCAAAAATCTTATTTTTTCTATTACACAGGCTATCAACGGGCGTGGCGTAGACAGACACCTCTTAGGACTCAAAATGATTGCCATTGAGCAAGGTATGGATATACCTAAACTCTTTATGGATGTTTCTTACCTTCGTTCATCACATATGAGATTATCAACTAGTCAGGTAGGTTGGCACTACTGAAAGAACCGAAGTTGGGTTTTTTTAAGTAAGTTTGGGTTAAATATATTAGTTAAATTAAATAAATTCATTAGAAGTATCATTTTTACTCCTTGAGTACAACTTTTAATTTTATGTAAGATTAGTTTTTGTAAATGTAACATATTTGAACTAAGGGATGTATAATAATGTTGTTTTCAAGAAAAATATATAACATTTTTAATAGTGATGGGTCGAGAATCGAAAGAATCGGCAATGTTTGTGGAATCATAATAGGAATTTTGTTAGAATCAGAACAGGAATCGGAATCAAGAATCGGAAGAAATGACAATATTTTGGGAATTGGAATTTAGCATCGTCCCATCGCTAATTTTTAATATAAATTTGAAAAAAAGTTACATTAACTCCCTCGTTTTTTTTTAGGTGCCAGCAGAATGTGAAGCATTTATGTGCTATGGCCCATTAGTGCCAGATGGTTATGGGTGTTGTTACAACCCGCGAAGTGATAGCATTGTATTTGGTTCTTCAGCCCTTAATTCTTCTCCCGAAACACATTCGACTGTTTTTAGAAAGGCTCTTGAAGAAAGTCTCTATGACATGCGTACTGTATTGATTGAAGATGGTCTTAAAGCTAAATTGTAGACTCATTTAATGTGTAGTTCTTATAAAATTATTTTTTGCAATTTGATATTAAATTTTCACATTTTTTTGTTATAAGTTTATGGTGATTTTTATGTTTTTACATTTTTTTTGTTATAAGTTTACGGTGATTCACAATTTTTATGTTTTTTAAGTTTATTGTGTAATGGAATTTATTAAGATTTTCATGGGCTTCCCAGTTAAATCGGTGTAAATTGATAGAGTAATTTTATGCATCAAAAAAATAATCGGTTTAAAAAAATTTATATATGTAATATTTTTGTAATTAAGCTAGGAACTGAGTAGATAGATAGATAGATAGATAGATGAAAATCAATCGTTTAGACAGTCCTGTTACAAAGTGATGTAAAATGTAAGCCATATCATATTGTTTAAAATTTTGGAAGTTTTGACTGACCCTTACTATTCTCTTTTGTAGTTTGACTGGGATGGCTTAGTGGATAAAGCGCCCGGTTAATGTTAACTCAGCAACGCAGAGTTCCAGTGTTCGAATTCTGCTGATGAAGAGTAAAATCTTCTGTGACTCATTCATTTAAAATGAATGAGTCACAGAAGATTGCTGAGTCAACAGTAACCGGGCGCTTTATCCACTAAGCCATCCACGTCCCCCAAAAAGAACTCTTCAAGCGTAGTTTTTAAAGCACCCGGTTTTTAGATACATTTATTTTTTTTAAGTGCTAGAAGGTATTATTGAAAAGCATTAATTTCAAAATGTTATAAGTTTCAATACAGTGTTTTTGTGGTCAGTCGTCCAATGAATATACTAAACTGGAAAATTTCTTATTAATATCTTTCCCAAAAATAGATTTAACTATTATTATTTTGTTACTGATTTTGTTTTTTAAGAATATGGCGCTAAAATGATAATGTCTTGAGTATGTAATTATGAAAATATTTTTTAGTTTATTATATTTGAGATTTAAATCTTACGAGAATATTGAAAAGAAGAGAATTCGTATATATTGAGTATTTAGAATGCAAAATTCCAAGTTTTTCATTTAACAATCACTCTAAATTAGAGGTGGAACGAGTATGAAATTTTTATATTCGCGAAGACCAATATGAATATATTTTTTTTAAATATTCGCGAATAAGAATACTAGTAAACCCATTCTTCTTATTCTATTTTCAATATAAATATTAGATGTCTTTAAGTTAACTATCCTATATTGCACCAATATCTTATACGTGTGAAAATGGAAGGTCGATTCTAATTACCAATCATCTCTCCTTATTTTTGGCTATTACTCTTATATTTTTTTGGTCGGCATGCCATACTTTGCTTTTATAAGAGGCGTTGGTGATTCCTTCCGCTTTTGATTTTTCTTTTTTATTCCTTCTTTTCAAACATTCGAACTCCTCAATATGTTTGATTTTTAGATGGTTTCTGAGACTTGATGAAACTACCTTTTCGGGAATAATTCATGCTACAAAGTTTGCATTTAGGATTTTCATCGGATATGACATCGAAATAATCCCAGACCAAACTAAAAATATTTGCCAGTACTATAATTATTCTAACATATTCTCGAACAGAATTTCACCGATAACCTTCACTACACTAAAGCTATAAACAAACTGTGTCTAAACAGGGATTTAACTAACGATAATAAAATATTCTAGGTGATAACTCTAGTATTAACGTATGGCAAATTATTTTTGCGATAATATAAAATATTTGTTTTATATTCAGATAAAATTTTCGAATACGAATAAGAAAAATATGCGAATATTCTCGAATACGAATATGAATATTCGGTTCATCTCTACTCTAAATATATCTAGCTTTATGAATGGGAGTATTTTGTAATTCTAATTAAAACTAGTTTTAACCATAATCGCTTATGAACAAATAAAGCACAAATTTCAGGCCTTTGGGCTAATATTTTTATGTTGAACAGTCTCAGAAATTGATGAACTAAAACTTCTCTCACTGAAGCATGATTTATAATTTGTCAATCTTTATTTATTTAATTTAAGATTTTTTTTTCACTTGTATATTGCTGTGGCATATATACATTTTTATATAAGAAATATTTTTACATTGGATATATATATATATATATAATATTATTATATATATATATATATATATATATATATATATATATATATATATATATATATATATATATATATATATATATATATATATATATATATATAGAAGAATTAAAACTCGACTGCGAACACGTTGGCGGCGCTGGTTTGGGATAGCCGGCCTTAGTTCGATTTCCTGTGGTCCCCACGTGTTACCCCCCTGCATGGGATAAAGACACGTTAAAAGGTAGTTTTTTTAAAAATATATATATAATATATAATATATAAATTTTGAATTTATATATGTATATATATGTAATGTATATATATATATATATATAATTATATATATATATATATATATATATATATATATATATATATATTATAGCAAAACTCACAAACTCATCCACAATAATAATAATAGTTTTTTTTTATTGTCATTTAAAATTTTCGTTCTTATGGATAGACTGAAAATGGTGTTTTATTTTAAAAGAAGAAAAAAGTCAAAGCATTTCCAAAAAGAAGGCAAGAGTAGCATTTAGGCTTAATATTCTTGGGACTGTAAAAAGAATACATGATATAGGCCTATTATTATTATTATTATTATTATTATTATTATTATTATTATTATTATTATTATTATTATTATTATTATTATTATTATTATTATTATTATTATTATTATTATTATTAACGAACAGAATGACTGCTCCTCAAAAATCCTCTATCACATTACTCACACCTGACAGAAGAGAATCAAATATTTTTCCAACAGTTTTTCTCTCGAATAATAGACTTAATAAACATCCCACCATCCTGGGTCACCCCCCCCCCCCCCCACATTAACGATATCACCTCTTGAGCCATACATAAATTGAATGCGATGAAAACACTAACGGGAACAAATTTTGTTCTACACAGAGACGCCAAAGGTAATATATGTTCAATACCTCCACCCCTTCTTAAACTATTAATCACCAGCCTGGGCACCCGTATTATCACAGGCCAATATACAAAAACTTGAAGCCGTACAAAACAAAGCTCTCAGAATAATAACAGGTTGTCTTCCTTCTACACCCATTTACCACTTACTAACCGAAATAAAAATCCTTCCCGTAAAAAGCCCATCTAGACATGATAGGTTGCCAAATTTACCACACCACCTCCCACATTAAACATTACAGCAGCCGCCCGCACCAAGAAGGAATAAAATCACACTAGCTATATACTATTCTGATATATACAACTCTGTTAACCCAAAGAACGATCTCCGCATACCCTAATAACATCATACCCCAGGCACTCCCACCTGGAATATCCCACACAGAACAAACAGAACCTTCAAACCAGGGCATTGCTCTCCCGTCTCCGCTCTCTGCACCATTCCACCTTTAAGGAATATAAGCATAAAATTCATAAGCCTCTTCCCCACCTCCCCCGTACTGTCAAATATGTTTCTCCCCGACAAATGACGACACAAGACATCTCTTACTGAACTGTGCGGACCTGATAGACAGACATAACTTTTATACAAACCACCTTATGGATTACTGGGCCAGACCTCATGTGGTGACTCGGGTTACCAAGTTATTATTATTATTATTATTATATATTATTATTATTATTATTATTATTAAGGTTTGACAAATAAATATATTTTTTGCTATTTTTTTTCTTAACATTTAAAAATTTAGGGATTATTAAATTGTTTCAAAATTGAAATTATATTCTTCTATAGTATTTTGTGATATTAATTATTATTATTATTATTATTATTATTATTATTATTATTATTATTATTATTATTATTATTATTATTATTATTATTATTATTATTATTATTCACTACTAACAGTAACTTAAAACGTGTGACCATATTTCATCTAGCGTCTAATCACAATTTCGAGGCGTTTGCCGAAGTAAAGAAACTATAAAAATACATTTAAATTAGTTTCGAAATCAGAGTCAAAGCTGGTGTATTTTTATATACAGCTTTAATTACAATTATTACTTTTTAAAGCAGAAAAGATTTCCCGTTACAAACGTTTATAATTTCCCCCTCGTTGGGACTTGCCTGGTACCCCAAATCCTCGTTTACTGTTGACCTTTAGTACCCTTTAGAACCCCTTATCCATGCCCGTCTTACTTGTTTGAACAGAAGGTTTTGGAGTCATGTACTATACAAAAATTGAGCAGGAGGGATGCCATACACCAGCTCAAAGACAAATATCCCACAAGACAAAGGCAATCTTATACTACAATCGCAGCAGCCTCCCTGTCTACGCGTGTTAATTCATCTACACAACTCCATTCCAGTAGCACTCTTTCCCTAAATTCTAGCGAAACTCAAGCATTTACTGCAACCTGCCTGCCTGCATTGCATATGCTATTGACTTCTCAAATAATCCAAAAGCAGCCCTTGATCCAATAACTCCCGTTCAAAATGCCATCAAACAATCATACTCCGAGTACTAGTTTTCAACAACTAACAATGAAACTAAGTTGGTTCATCCAATACAAGGCTTGGAGAGCAGTTCCTGCCAAGAAACCCTATCCTATACCCTACCAATGAGTTCGCCAAACTCATGTAAGAGGCCTGCATCTATGTCCACTAATCTGTTTAGCACCGTTACTCAATTTCCTGAAAAAGATGTTCATAAACACAAAGAAAAGATTAAACACCACGCTAAAGATTATTCACTAAAATACAACATCCAAATTTCCAAAAGCAAGCACCACTGACACCAGGAAATGATAAATTGGCCATACTCAGAAGAGACTCTTCATAAGTCTACTCCTGAAGACACAAAGCAGTAAACTTCAATAGATCCCCTCGCTACCCATACAATCCACAGCTACTTTGAAACAACTCAACCAACCAAAAAATTCTCTTGAAAGACTTACCAGAATTATTCCAGACTCTCTCGAATCCTCCTATAATACTTCTTCCGAATATTCCTACCTCAGCACTACCCTAAAGTAATTCCTATATGCCTTAGCGGGATGAACGTCGGATATAGTTCCCAAATGGAAGACCTGATAGCACCATGTTTCATCTCTTCTCTTCTCTCTCGTCTCTACTCTCTCTCTCTCTCTCTCTCTCTCTCTCTCTCTCTCTCCTTCCTCATCTCTCTCCTCTCTCTCTCTCTCACTCTCTCTCTCTCTCTCTCTCTCTCTCTCTCTCTCTCTCATAACCTCTCTCATCTCTCTCATCCTTTGCACAACTCTACTCTCTCTCTCTCTCACTCTTATACTCTCTCTCTTCTTCTCTCTCTCCTTCATCACTCTCTCTCTCTCTCTCTCTCTAACGTCTCATACTCTCTCTCTCTCCTCTCTCCTCTCTCTCTCGTCATAATCTTTCGTTTTCAAGAGAGACGAATGGAAAACCGTTCAACGCAACACCGCAAAGCGCTCAAGAATCTGAATTTGGTGGCTCGAGAAGGGACCCAGACGCTTCCCCATCTTAACCCTCAAATTGTTCCAGTTTTTAAAAAAAAAAAAAAACACCTAATGGCTCGTGAAACAAAGTCTCTAGCCCGTCAGACCCTCCGAAAATCCAACGGATAGACATATTGGATCCAATGGGTCGCAACTAGCAACTTCTTTATAGAAAAGGATCATTTCCGTGCCTACCTTCTTACACTGTCTCATAGGAAACATTCCCATATTCCACCAGCCCACTCTTTCTGAAATCTGCTTAGCATTGGGGCAGATGCTAATTTCGTTCCATTCCTAAACCACCACGAGCATTTGAGGCTTGCTCTTCAAAAACCAACCAAGTCTCAAATAAGAATGGACCATGGTTGTATTTCAACTTACTTCGCATTCACGGAGAAACTCCTCCCCCCCCCCAAAAAAAAAAAACCGGTCGTACCAACCCAAATCTTGTTGTGCGACATTCACTTACCACAGTAAGGGTTTGTTTGCTTCTCCTCGTCGAGACCCATTTCCAGTACCTAATCCATTACCCCATTTGATCACATATCCAGCATTACCCCTAGTCCAACATTAGAGACATTGTCTCAAAAATTATCCTGTACATAACCATTTATAACCAATATATATAATATAGACATGTCGCCACCTTCTTTCAATCGAGTTGTCGTGGCTACTACATTCCAAAATATACAAATTTTGAAAGAAATTTGTTTCTTCAACTACCTAAACAAACACAACGATGCACCAACTGTCGGAATATAAATCGCCGCTAATCATAATATAGAAAGATAATAGAGTGACAATGATAGGGGGAAGGTGCAGGAATACTCATTCCATAAATCTGTTCCCCATATATTTTACTCTAGTCACCGCTTTCTAGAACTAAGAACCATTCAAGATAACTAGCTTAGAATTTAATTCTTGAGACCAACCGAACCTTCTGTCAATAGCTCGTATATATATACGCCATTAATATATATTAAATTAATCTATATATTATAATTATATATATATATATAATATTATATTAATATATATTAATATTATAATTATATTAATAATTAATAAATAAATTATATTATATATATATATTATAATATATTATATATATATATAATAATATATATATATAGATATAAATATAATATATATATTAATAATATTTATATTATAATAATATAATATATATATATATATATTATATTTAAACTATAATAATAATATAATATAATTCTATAATAATATAAATACTATATATATAGTAACGCCTCAGTCTGACACCGCCAGCGAGCGCGTACGATTGTCGCCGCTCATACAATACGACGACGTCGAACGACTGGTTTAAATCCTCGCGTAGCAGTGGAGTTTATGATTTTATACTAACCTGGGAGGTCAAGAATTAAACACGCACAATATGAACTGCGAGATCTCATCTCTCTCAAAC
>JABUQX010047462.1:75000-77500 GCA_015478945.1 Trachelipus rathkii | reverse complement strand
TAATATAATAATAATAATAATCAAGAAAATTTATTTTTTCTCTGCTACATGAACACATAAGTGCTTTTCGTATTAAATCGATTATGCAGATTAGAAAAATGGTGTTAAAACCTTCGTAACACGTATCAATTTTCTGACTATAAATGTTTTTAGGGATGAAACTTTTTGGAATTATACAATCTTGTAGGCAATTTTTTAGAAAGGTTAAATTACATTTTGCGAGGTTGGCTTTTGTAAGCGAATCCAGATATCTATAGAAAATCTTCTTCAGACTATAGTGTGTATTCAAAATAGTAATAACCTCTTGTTGGTAGACGGGGTCCATGATGTATAGAGTATATGACTACAATCTACGCGTAGCTTTAATATTTACAGAATAATTTGCTTCCCCCTTGAGGTTTTAACAGAGATGATAAATTTTTATAACATTTAATGAATATCGAACACACTTAAAATTACCAATAAAATTCACAATTTAGTAAATAATATAGATGATTGATTATATAAATAATGACACAGCCGAGCTTTCGTGGACGTTCGCGTCTCACTTCGTCAGGACTGAGGTTGAAAAATAATGCTTATTCTGATTATGACTACTTTTCTTGAATGAGTTGGCAACTTGGTCGTCTTGTAGAAGTTTCATAGTGATGAGAGATTTTTCGGTAGTATTTTCAGAGGGATTAACATTTTTTTATTAAGCTGTTTAATGAGGGAGATTCTTTAAGATATTTATTGGTTATTTCGTCTATTCGATATTCACCTCTATGGAAGTTGAAATTGCTGGTGTTTTTTATGATGAAGGATTCCGTGATTTTTCTGTTAACTGTATTTTGTATAGGTTTTATGATAGTGAATGTGTTAGTATTTATGAAATGATTTAGGTTATGGCGATGTTTTACGAGTGCGGATGCTTGTGTATCAGATTTTAAATCGTCCTTATGTTGATCGATACGGATCTTAAAGTTGTTAGTTTCTCCTATGTATTTTTGCAGGCAGTTATTACAATGTATTGAGTATATGCCGGATTCTTTAATAGGGTTATTATTTTTAGGTTTCAAGGCTTGTTTTAAGGTTAAACTGTTAGATTTTACGGTTTGTATAATATTAGGTAAGAAGTTACGTATAATATTTTTGTGAAGGTTGGGGATTGGTAAAATGTTGGAGAAAGTGTTACTATTGGTGGAACTTTTAAGATATTTTTGTTTGGCTTTTCGTAACGCGTTACTGACGATGTTGAAAGGATATTTTATTCTTTTGAAAATATTTTTAATGATTTTGATTTCAGAATCCATGTGTTGTGGACTAACGAGTCTATAGGCTCGGAGAAAGAGGTTGCTTAAAACTGCAGATTTGGTGGAGACATCATGATCGGAATACCAGTGAATATATGAGGGATTGGAGGTGGGTTTACGATAGATACTGAAAGAGGGAAATTGGGAGTTAGACCAAGAAATGAGTAAATCTAAAAAAAGTATATTATTTTCAGACGATGTTTCTAATGTAAATTTTATTTCAGGGTGTAAATTATTAATAAAATCTAACACTGTGTTTGTATTAATATCCTTTGGAACTAAGGCAAAAACATCATCAACATAGCGATGCCAGATTATGGTGGGAAATCTCGGAAAAATGTGGTAAGTTTCTAGCAGTTCCATAAAAATATTGCTGAATACAGGGGAAAGTGATGAGCCCATACACAAACCAGAAATTTGTTTATAATATTTATCCTGAAAATTAAAGTAGGAATGGTCTAAGGTGAGATAAATGAGTTGTTTTAGGATATGGAATGGAATCTGAAAATTAAAGTTGGTTCTCGTAATATGATATTCTAGTAAGTTGATGGTAAAATTAACAGGTACTTTTGTGAATAGGGAAACTACATCAAAGCTCACCACATTATATTCCGAGAAGTTCTTGTTATATATTAGCTGTATGAAATGTTCAGAATTTTTAATATGAGAAGATGAGACATTTCCTATGAGAGGTTTAAGTTGAATGGAGAGCCATTTTGATAGTTTTTCTGTAATACAATTTATGTTGGAAATGATAGGTCTTAAAGGTATATTATCTTTGTGAATCTTTGGTGTGGCATAGAATTTTGACAGGGTGGGAAGGTAAGCTTTGAAATTATTTTCTAAATCTTTATGGTCAACAAGGATGGTTTTAAGAGATTTATTAAAAAGGTATTGAGAATTTTTTAAGGGATTATTGTTTATGTGAGTATATGTATCTGTGTCATTTAGAAGATTGTAAGATTTTGTGAGGTAGTCAGTGGTGTTCATGATAACTATGATATTACCTTTGTCTGATCTTGAGATGGTGATTTCTCGGTTCTGTTGGAGATTATGTAGGGCTTTGAAGAATCTTGCAGGATATTGAATATTGTCAAGGTAGTCCTTTTCCAGTTTTAAGAGTATACCAAATAGGATGTCGCTGTTAATATCCAAATTTTTGTTTTTGTTTTTCCACCTGTTATGGTTTTTCAATAAATGGGTCCAAG